>NW_021024657.1:1056201-1139655 GCF_004153795.1 Camellia sinensis | reverse complement strand
CACAAATAAGGATGATCACCGAGTGTTCAAATGGTGACGTCCAAGTCTTGAAGACGGTCAAAAATGGGGTGTCTACAGTTAACACAAAATATTACAACAAAATAACAAAACAAAATAACCACAACAAAATGAGAAAACCAAAATAACCACAATAAAATAAGAAAACAAAATGTAACCACGGCATGTGTGAACCATTTAAACGCTCATCGAAACAAGTTAAGCATCATTGTCAGGTGGTGGTGGAGGTGAAGGGAAATAGTGATGGTACACTTGTGTGACTCGATGGTCATTTGATCAATGCGGTTCCTTGTCACTTCATCATGTCTCCCTGAGTCTATACGAAACTCGCTAAATTGTTGAATTAGTGAGTTTTGAGCAGCGGCAAATTCATCGAACCGAGTACCCAATGTATTGAGCTGATTAGCCATTTGTTGTTCCCATTGTATGCACTGATTGTACCGTTCTTGTTCCACAGCCAAATAATCAGTCCACTAATGGGGTTGTTCATTTGGTGGCATGGCATTGTCATTGGGTTCTTCCTCATCGGGTATTGGTTCATTTTCAATATTAATAGAGCTCATCAATATGTCAGCACCACCACCTCGGGTCAGTATGTACTCAGAAATTGGTGAAGTGATTCTGACATATTGTTCCCCTTCAAGGTTGACATCATGCGCTTTGAAAATTGTGGTTAACAAAGCTCCATAAGGTAGTGACCGACCAGACAGAGTATCGAGTTTTGCAATCATCATTTCTTTGAGTAATATGAAGCATAAATTTAATTTTTGTCCAGTTTCAAAACAGTATAACAAATAAACATTAAAACATGAAACACTATCATAATGGCCTTTTTTGGGAGTGACATTTTCAACTATCCATCGATGAAGAATACGAAGGTGGGGTTTTAAATGTCTGGCTAGTAAATTAGTGCCGCTGAATTTGTTGTCACAAATTATGGTATCGATCTGAGTGACATCACCAAACATTCGTTCTAAGGCAGACTCATTTTGAAAATAGCATTGTAAATCTCCTGTTTGAACTCCAATAATTTGTGCGAAAGCACGGAGAGTGAGTGTGATTGTTTTCCCTTTCACATAGGAGGTCAGACTGAACGGTTCATTTTGTTGGTCACCAGCTGTCAAGTGAACATAAAATAATCGTACAATACGGGGATATACCTTATTTGGTAAATTAGTTAAAAGTAGCCATCCCATTGTATCTAATTTACCAACTAAGAGCGGGTCATATTGAGAAGGTAGTCTTACATTTCGCCCCGTAACAATTGGTCGATTAATAAAATGTGAATAGGCTTGTTCATGATGATACGATAAAAAATCATTATTTAAATTGTCATGATGTTGTTGCTGTGGTTGATGTTGTATAGGGTTTGAGGATTCACCACGTTCGGGTCTGGCTCGTTTTGTTCTTGGCATGATAGCTGCAACAGTGAAAGAAGAATATATAAAAAATATATATTAAAACATGAATTGAGAAAAATGTATGGAAACTATATCGAAAATAGTATGATGTACAAAAATGTATAGAAAATATATCAAAAATAATATAATGTTAGTGTAAAAAAATGGAACACATATGATGGGACTGATATGAAAAACATGAACAGATCGGCAGCCACAAAACTGATCGACTGGGATGGGATGACCGGCCGATTGACCACCCGGTTTACCGTGTCGAAGGCTACTGCTCCTCTTCTTCTTCGAAAGCTACTGGCGTTTTAATACCAAAGGTAGTCTGAATAAAATACGAGATGCGAAGGTAATACGAAACTAACCTGTAATTGAAATTAATGTTCTTGATGGAGCTGAGACCACTCGACGGTGAAGTTGAAATCTTCCTTCAGTAGGATCAAAGACGGTGAAGATGGTGTGGTTAAAAGAATGGTTTATCAGAATTTATAACAAGGCTGAAGCTTGGTTTTTTATTTTTTATTTTTATATTTTAATTTGTTATGTATTATTTTTTTATAATATTAATAATGTTTTTCAGAAAAGTGCATGTGAACTGATATACACAGCTATGATGCCCCTTTTCTTTTGGCTCAGTATATAGGTAGGTTCGTGAAATTACTAAATTACCCTTTATCTTTTGTTCACTTTCCATGTAAATAGAGAGGGACAAAATAGTAAATTCATAGGGGAATTCAATTATATGGGCGTGCTGATGGTCCTTCAATAATTGTATGTTTGTACTCATTTCCTAATAAATTAATAACGTGTAATAAATGAGAAAAAAAATTGATAATATTTTATAAGGTTTACGATATGATTTGTATTTTAATCTATTAAACTTAGTGTATTTATGTTAATTTTTATTAATATGTATTTTTAAAAGTTATTGACTTCAACAAAATTTAAAAACAAAAATTAAAAATGTATTGTACAAGATGTTTGTACAGGCGTAAAAAATGAATTGATATAAAAATTTAATTGACACAAAATAATTGACATAGATTTATTTTAAAATGGAAAAATAATTTGAAAAAAAAAATTTATTCAACAAAAATTACTGAAAAAAATTAATTCAAAAAAAAACAATTTTTAATTTCAGTATTTTAAATATAGTTTGGTTATTACTGTTGATAAAAAATACGGATATCGATATAAGAGTTGTGTACACTCAAAATAAATTATTGATTGAATTAAATTTTGAAAACTATTTTGAAAACACATTACCAAACAAATTTTCTTATTTCACATGTCACATCAAACTTTCAAAACATAATTCAAAATACATATTCAAAACACATTTCAACACTCTATTTAAAAACCATAACCAAACAAATTTTCTACACTCAAATCATAATTCCACAACACACAAACTCAAAATACAACTCATATTCTCAAATCACATTTACAAAACTCTACCAAACGCTACCTTAGAAATGGACATAATTAAAATTAAGGGGAAATATGTAATATTACATTTCAAATGAGAGCAATTAAAATTAAGGGAAAATATGTAATAATACATTTTAAAATGAGAGCAATCATATATTTTGAGGACTAAAAGTACAAATTTTTTAATGGGTTTTCACTTAAACAACATAAATCACATTTTTTTTAAGCTAAAAGTGTACTTTTTTTCGAATGAGTTTCCACATATTATTGACTTTAACATTGTTTATTAATGAAGTTAGATTGAGCTACTAATTTGAACACTTTTTTTATATATTAAAGATTTGGTATAATTTAAACATTAGAGATCAAATAACAAAAAACTCATATTTTTAAAACCAACAATGTAATTGATCCTTCAAAGTAATTGCACTTTAATGAAAGTGTAAATGAGAATTATGTCACATGCTACAGTTTTCACTTGCATTATTATTATTATTTATCTTGAAAGGTTATTAAATTATATAAGCTATTTTAATGATTATTTAAATTTGAAATATTAACAAAATTCAATTATGAAATAAGGATAATGTTTGAGAGCTCGAAACATTGTCCCCCCGAATCCCCCTAATGCCCAAAACGTCGCATTAGGCTTTTTTTCTTTTTTTTCTTCCATTTTCGACCATTTTCGATCTGAAACGCAGGGGGAAGAGGGAGAGGGAGAGAGACAGAGGGAGAGCGGAGAGGAGAGAGGGAAAGACACACACACACAGAGGCCCCCCTGCATAGGAGATACACACACACACAGAGGCCCCTGCATTCCGACCGATCCGCCGATCATCGCAGCTCCGCCGATCGTCGGTCCGCCGTCTGCCTCCGCCGCCGCCGTCTGCCTCTGCTTCTTCTTCTTCCCTTCTTCTTCCCGATCTTCTTCCCTTCGTCTGCTTCTTCTTCTCTAATTGAACCAAAAACGGCGTCGTTTTTGGTTTCGGGGGATTAAGGGGGCAATGTTTCGAGATACGTAGCACGGTCCAATAAATAAATATGATCTTTTAACAAAAGTTTTAATTTAATTCTCAGAAAGAAGTGTATATATATATCTTTAATTTATTTTGTAACTAAATAATATAAAATTTAAAATTTTACAAATAGATGGATCATGTCGCACTGGATTAAGAACCGGTTTGGAAAGTTGGTTGTTTTAGTTGATTTTTTATTTTTTTAACTATTTTAGCCCAACTAAAAATGTATGGGAAGTTTGTTGATTTTTTTTTTTATTTTTATAGTTGATTTGATTATTGAAAAAAAAGAAATAAAATAATTATGATTTGAATATGATATTTTATTTTATTAATTATTTTAATTTGTTAAATATTTTAACTTTCAATTTGTCACGACCCAAACCCGTTCCTATGGGTTTAGCACCGTAACCGGCCAGTAATCCGAGATTACCGAAGGCTTGCTTAAAAGTAATACAGTAATACAGAGTACAGGGGCTGGCGGAAGCCAATACAGTAAATAAACAATGTCCAATGAGCTGTGACAGTCTGTATGCCAAAAAAACTTTTCATTCAAATATATACAGTCGGACAAAACAGTATGTACATATATACAATCATTCAGTTCAGGGACCTAACCCTATCAAACAGTACAGTAACAGTCTATACAGCCGAACAGGACAGATACAGAGACAGACGGGGAATTTAAAAACACCCCTAAGCCGTAGCTTGACAGGCTCGGAACTCGCAGTGAGGCACAACGGTTGGCTTGACAAAACTGGAGTTTACCCCGACGCTTCTAGCTGCGGTCTGGTGCCTGCACACCTACATATATATATGAACAGTGAGCTAAAGCCAGTGAATAACACAATGCGTAAAGAGGTTAAGAATGAATGACCTTACAGTAATGAAAACAGTTCATTAAATCAGTATTTCAGTCGTTCAGTCGATACAGTCATATGTGGTACATCCATTAGCATAACAGTACAGTAAACGGTAGGTCTTAAAAAGACCGAGTAGTAAATGATGGCCATCAGTCAGTAACAGTAGTGGTTCCAACGAGGGAACCGACAGAGATCTCTGTAGCAGTAATAGTAAACAGTAGTTGCTAAGGATGCCACAGTACAGTTCAGAATATAGGACATACATTCATTCAATTAACAGTATCAGTTCAAAAAGCAGTACGGTTCAATTGTTCAGAAGATAATCATTTTGAACATATCTTTATACAGTTGTTACTCACAGAGTTCTGGGCTACAGTAAGCTAGAGCGCGTCCCCAATCGCTAACCCTACACAGTTACAGATTGAACACACACTAAGCTACACAGTTGGGAAGGATAATAACTTAATCCCTAATTGCCACGGTGTGTTCTACATCTATATCCTCATTAAGATGCCTTAAACTAGGCCTAAGAATGCCTAGGATGAGATGAGGATGCAAAGATGCACTTGAAAAAGTATTTCCAGACTTATCAGAAAACAATCCGCTCGAGCGGACATGCAGACAAAGGTTTCCGCTCGAGCGTAGACTTACCCGCTCGAGCGTTCTGCAAAACAGTCAAAAGTGCTGGATAGGCGAAAATCACGCTCGATTGGGCGCTCGACACCCGCTCGAGCATGAGACACAATGTCCCGCTCGAGCGTCAATTATTCCGCTCAAGCGGAATTCAAAACAGAACAGAATGCTGGGAGCACGATTTCCACGCTCGAGCGCCAGTCACCCCGTTCGAGCGTGAGTCCAAATTCTGGAAATTCCATATTTGAACCTCAAGCTCAAAACCAAGTTTTAAACCATAAATTTCGATCCTCTTGGGCCAATTTTCCAGAAAACACATCAAAACTCATACTTTAACATGATTCAAAACTCAATTTGTAAAATCAAAGCCCAAGGGTGTTTCAAATAAATCCAATTCAAACCAATTTCCATGAATATGAAGAACATGCAAACATGCATGAATTTAAACCATTTCAAGCTTCAATTTCATGCTCTAATGAGCCAATTCTTTCAAAGACAAGGTGAAAACATGGTCTATTGTAAAAATATGAGCATGCATGTATAATTTCATGAAGGACAACTTCAAAACTTCAAGGTAAAGGCATGCATGTATGAACTAGGCTCCAATTCAACATCATGAGACCAAAACTTGACTTAAATCACTAAAGGCTCAAGAACCACGCATGAATAAGCTTAAATACAACAAGGAGAGATTGAAATTCCTTACCTAAGTCTTGAATTAGAGGTATGGAGGCTCAAGAAGGCAAATCTCTCACAATTTCTTCAAGATTCCAAGCAATTCAAGATGAATTCACTCTAACTCCCTATTCTCCCTCTCTAGTCGGCTAAACACTCAAGAATAATGGCTGAGCAAATGTTTGTAATGCAAGACTAAGCCTTAGATAAGGCTTGGTGTAGTGGCCCACTCAAATGGCAAAGTTATAGTTAAGTCAAACTATGTAACTTCTCAATAACTAACTGAATTTAATCATACCGAATCAGTTTTCAGATAAATATACCATAAAATCACATTAATTCTAAGGATCACAAATCATCAATCAATTTCGGATTCGGCCGCCGACAAGGCCTTCAATTTGCAATTAAAACATAAAAGCACGAACAGATAATCAAATAACCGAACAGATAATCAAATAACCAAACAGATAGAATTACAATTAAACAGGTATACTCAGTCAATTCGGTTTCAATTTCAATCGGTTAGTTCAGTAGTTTATTCAGTTCACTTATCAGTCATAATCAGTTCAGTTTAACGGTAATCAGTGGTTAATCAGTAAACAGTGACGAGGGTTGTTACACAATTCTCTTCTTAAACAAAGTAAAAATGAACTCAAATTTTAACCCGGCTTTGTGGGTGTTTACAAGTAAATGAACTCAAATTTCAACCCAACTTTGTGGGTGTTTAGGAAATTATTATTTTAATAGGCTATTTTAATTTTTGATTATTTTAGTAGACTAAAATTTTTGTATTTGGAAAAATGATTAGATTTTTTTTATAGTTAGATGTGATATTTGTAAGAGAAAAAAGTAAAATAATTATGGATTTGATATGACATTTTGTCTTATTAATTATTTTAATTTATTTTGTCTTTTTATAAATTTTAACCTAAATTAAACTAAAATCTCAAATAGCCCCTTTATAAGATAAATATATATATTTTTCAAATTGAGTGAGAAGGCAATTGATAAAAAAAAAATGGTAAATTACAAACATCCCCCCTTAAGATTTGGTGAAAATACAGATTTCTCCTTGAGATTTGAAAAATTACATCCCGTCCCTTGAGGTTTATATTTTCATAATAAATTGTCTCTTGAGGTTTTTATTTTCATACAGATTCTCCCCTAATTTGTTATGCAAATTTGATCCTCAGAGGGTAATTTATAATTTCTCAAACCTCAGAGGAGAATCTGTATTTTCACCTAACCTCGAGGGAGGTGTTTGTAATTTGCCCTAAAAAATAAAAATAAATAAATAAATAAATCAAACAGCCCCTTGCCTGTGGGAATTAAGGCCATGTTTTGCAATTGATAAAAAAATAAATCAAACAGCCCCTTACCACTAAATTCCTACTACTAACACCATCATTAATGATGTGACAAGTAAAAAATAAATTAAAACACAAATAAAACCCACGATCACATTCTTAATGCAACTACTAATTAGTACTCTACGTCATTATTCTTTCCTCCAGTAAAATTTCAAAAAATTACCTGTCCAAGCAATGACACACGCCATCTCTGAGATACCCTACGTGTCGCATCTAGAAGTGGTATGGCCGACCAGTTGGGTAAATGTTGACCTTTTATTGAAATCTACTGAATTACATAATTGCTTACGAAATTTCCACGTATAGATATATAATCTTACGGCAGAGTTTGATCGCAGGTAAAAGGACGGTGCTGATGACAGGTCTGTGGTATATGGGACCACAATTGAGGTGTCGTGTCGAATACTCTAAAAAATAACAACCCAGTCAATCCCTAACACGTGTACGGCGTGGCTCACGTTGGTATCCACCTCTCTGGGTTTATAGATCTTCCACATTTCTTGGGTTGGGAGAAGAAAGAAAGATACTTGGGTTGATCTTCTATTTGTTTCTTGTCAACTTGTGCTTTAATTTAAGAATAATTTACACTTTCAAACCACCCCAAAAATAAGGAGCAATTTCAAAGTTTATGCTGGTTTGGCTGTCTAGGAAGAGTGGTTCGACTAATAGTTTATGAGACTTATTTAGGCTTTGTTTGCACGTTAGATTTGGGTTAAAAAAATAATAAAAAAAAGTTTTCTTAGTATAATAAAATAAAATATTATATTTAAATTATAATTATTTTATTTCTTTTTTTACAAAAATTAAAAAAATTAAAAAGCCTATTCCAAACGAGACTTTTTAGCCTCAGGTTAAAATAGTGAAAAACCAATCCATACCCTAACAAAAGCTTAAAGATTGTTTGGTTGAGGATATGAGTGAAAAAATTAATTATTTCTTTGGACTCATAATCTTTTATATGGTAGGATTAACAAATTCATGGGAAGGTTGAGATTAGAAATTGAATGAGGGAATTAGTAAAATTTTAAATGATTTTTAAGTAAAAATTATATTTTTAGAATGGCTCCGTTTGGGAAGAGCTAAACAGGGTTTTTTTTTGCTATTTTAGTCATAAAAGACAAAATAGGCTATTTTAGCTACAAAAAATAAAATATCACATCCAACCTATAATCATTACACTCTTCTCTCACAAAAAAACTAAAAAAGTTAAAAAGCTAAAAAGTCCTTCCCAAACCAAACTTTTTAGCCCAGGCTAAAATAGTCAAAAAAGTCAAAAAGTCAAAAAGCCAATCCACTTTCCAAACGGAGGCTTAATCCTACATCTTTGACCTAATACCAATATACTAATAATCTTCTCATTCAATCCCACCGTACTCTTAGTCCCCTCCATTATATGGAGCCAAACAAACGTGGCCAAAGTATGTATGCTCTTATGTAAATTTTCATAAACATACCTTAGTTATTTTATAAAATCGTGTAAATTTTTACAAACATACATAGGTTCATTCATAAAAATTTGAGTTCATTTATTTTAGGTTATAGAAGATGGGATTTGATTAAGATGGATATGGGATCTACTAATATTGTGTTTGTTTATAAGATGAGAAAGAAAATTCATAATAAGTTGGGACTAAGGGTTGGTTTGGGGTGTCCTAAAAAAGTGTACTTTTTGTCTTTTTACGAAAAGATGTGCAGAAAAGTAGAGAGGTGATGTGTTGAAAAAAAAGATAAAAAGATGGATTATATAAGTTATGCCAAACCAACCCTACATAGGCCTATATGGATGGGATTAGTAGTCCCCGTAGCATTTTTTTTTTTACTTTTTTAGATGCACCTTACTTAGATGTATCTAAAAAGTAAAATATTTGTGAAAAAATATTTTAAAAAATTAATAAATACACAAAATATGAAAAATATACTGAATTTTTATTTTTTGTTTTTATATTTTTGGTACTTAATGAATTTTTCAAGATTTTTTTAAGTGTATTTATGTTAGATGTATTTAAAAAAATTTTAAAAAAAATTCTTAAAATATTAAAAAAAAATTCAGTAAATATAAAAAAATACATAAAATAAAAAAGTAGAATTTTCTGAAAAGTGTTTCTAAAAAACTGAAAACAAACATTACTATTTTGGGAAGATAGTTAAAAGATCTTCAAACTTTTAACTTATTTTAGGTTACATCATCTCTCACATTTTTACATGTTTTTTCAAAAAAAAAAAAAAATAAAAGAAATAAAAAATTAACTGTTAACTATTTTTTCAATATAACTCAAAGTCCTAATTTGGCATAAGCTAAACGAGAGGTTATTTTTGGCTAAAATAACAACAAAAACATAAAATAAACTTTTTAACTTAATAAAATAAATGTCACATTCAAATTATAATTATTTAATTTTTTCTTTTATAAAAGTCAAAAAAACAAAAAATCTATTCTAAATAAAAAATTTAACTCCAAATTAAAATAACCAAAAAAAAAAAAAACAACCAACTTTCCAAACACATAAAACCTTCCAAACCCTAAATAAGCCCTTAGATTGATGCCAAATCGCCCTTAGTGGGCTTAAAATCACTAAGCCTCGTTTGGGACTCCGTTTGGGAAGTGGGTCGGCTTTTTGGCTTTTTAACTATTTTAGCCTGGGCTAAAAAACCTGATTTGAGAAGAATTTTTTGACTTTTTGACTTTTTTGACTTTTTTTGTGAAAGAGGAGTGTAATGATTATGGGTTGAATTTGATGTTTTGTTTTTTGTGACTAAAATAGCCTATTTTATTTTTTGTGGCTATTTTAGCCCCTAACCCACCAAAACCAACTTCCCACACTATGCCTAAATAATTTACTTTTCAAACATCAAATCAATCCAAAAATTTTCATTTTCTACAACAAAAATCACAACACTAGAGGGGACTAGAAACTTGAATACTTGATATTATTAAGGAAGCAATAATGATGGGGACCTTCAATTGTAGGGATTTCATAACCTTAAATTGATTTGTATCACTTATAATTTATATCACTTTGAACACTTGATATTATTAACGAAACAACAATGGTAAAGACTTTTCCAATTCCTAAAGTGATTCACATCACAAAGTGATCTCAAGCATTTTTCATGCCACTCATGATGTGGACCTTATGTAAATCATTTTGGGAGTTGTGAGGTCTTGAAAATTGAGAGTGCTGAGTATTTTTTCTTGACTCAATTGGTTAAATAATTTTTGAGGCATTTTTCAATCAGTCCTATTAATTAGATTTATTTACCTACAAGTTCTAATTGATAAATTTATCACTAGAAATTATTTATAAAAGTAAAAGAGACTGATAAATTTAATCCCTTTTAGTATGTGAGTTAAAAGCCAATTTATTGATTTTTTAACTTTTTTAAATTATATCATTTCTCTATTTTTTGCACATTTAAAAAAAAATCAAAAAATAAATTTTTAATTTATTTTTTAAAATAAACCTTTATCACTTAATAAATTTATCAATAAAATTTAATAGTAATAAAACTCAATAATTTTCAATCAATTCCATCGGTTGTGAGATGACATAATTAGCCCCATGAGTAATAATTGTTGGGAACACTTGTCACCTGTGTTGGATCACTGAAAAGCGTTAGGATCCTTTAGAGTGATATCCTAGAGTGATCTCCTAAAGTGAAGAGAGGGAGAGAGGAGCGTGTTCCACTCAGCCTTCTAAGGGTTGAGATTCAACTTCACCAAGACGACGTTGTTTTGATGGGTAAATTGGAAAAAAAAATTCAAAATTTTCATGTTCTGGATTTCTTTCTTTTCATCGTTCCTAAGAGAGTTGTGAGAGAAGGGCTAAGAATAAAACAAATGAGTGATGAAAATTTCAAAACAAAAACATGGATAATGAAAAGAAATTGCAAGAAAATCAAATTCAGAGGAAATGAGTAAGAACCCACCTAAAGATTCCAAGTAATTCAGAAAAGAAAAAAGAAAAAAAAAAGTACACAATAATGCTAAAACGCCCCAAGAACCCAATAATCAACAATCGCAAAAGCAAATTATGAAGAAAAATCTTCCAAGAAACTCAAAATCAAACAATCATATACAAACACATACCCATCAAGATTGCATTTCCAGAATCTAACATAAAAATCCAAAATCAAGCAATCATAAAACATAAACAAATACATATATACCTATCAAGATTTCATTTTCTTGAATCAAACATAAAAACCCACAATCAAACAACACATACCCAATTGGATAAACATTTCCAATAAAGGGGAAGACCACAGCGAACCCAATTCCATAGAAGGCCTTCGATTTTGTCTGCTTAGAAGCTCTAAAAGATCCTTGAAACGTTGTGAAAAAGACCACAAGAAACGATGAACAGAGTTTGGCAGAGAAGATCAGCCACGGAGATCGGTCATGCCGGCGACAGGGGGAGGAGATCGGCCACCGGAGTTTCGCGGAGGAGATCGGCCATGCCTCATCTTCTCTCCTCTCAGTCCTTCTCTCACTAACTCTTTCAGGAATGATAAATAGAAACCCAGAACAAAGAAACTTTGAATTTTTTTTTTTTTTTCAATTTACCGTCATTTTGATGAGATTGAATCTCAGCCCTTAGAAGGCAGAGTGGGACACGTGTCTTTCTACCTCTCTTCACTGTAGGAGATAACTCTAGGAATATTACTCTAGAGGATCTTAACGCCACTGGCAAAGTGACTCATCATGGTTTGGTGTTTGGTGACGGAATAAACTTTGTCCTATCAAAAGCAACCTAGTGATAGGTTACTTATTCAGCCTTTTTTTTTTAGCGCCATATCACATTTTGTATGAAGTTTTTCAAATTAATTCTGCCTTGGTTTGCAATTTATTTATTTGTTTTTTTTTTTAATTTTATAAAAAAAAGTTGTATCCTTCTTAATTTTACTTCATTAGCCAGACTAAAAATGCAGGAAAAAAAGTATTAAAAAATTTAAAACAAATTCACTATTGATAAAAGCAAAATTGCAAGAAATTTTGGGTATATTTGATTTGATTTTGGGAAAGTAGTTTTTAGAAATTATTTTGGAGAGAGAGTTTAGAAATTTTTTTAGTTTGTTTGGTTATGTATTTTGAAACTAGCTTTGGAGTTTTGAAGTTTGAAATAATTTGATATTTTGTTATAATTGAGTAAATGTGTGTGAAGGAAAAAGTGATTGAGAATGAGAGAGGAGAGAGGAGAGAGAAAAAGTAATTGATTGATAAGTAAGAGAAAGAAAGTGATTTTGGAAATTGTTTTGAAAAATTTACAAACCAAACAAATTTAAATTTTTTTTCTTCTCAAAATCACTCCACAAATCCAAACCAAACATACCCATTACTTTTAGCGACTAAATTTTTAATCGTCAAAAGCACAATTTTAGTCGCCAAAAATTTTAGCTGACTAAATATTTTGGTCGCCGGATTGGTTGCAGGAAGGTTGTCGGGAAAGCTATTGGCGACCAAGAGTCCTATAAATGGCGACTGATATTTTTAGTTGCTAAAAATAATATTTTCGTTGCTAAAAATCTTAACTTTGGTCGCCAAAACTTGAAACATTTACGGCGACTAGAGTCTAGTCTCCAAAGGATTTTTTTCCACCTTATTTTTTTATTTTTTTCATTTTATTATTTTTAGCTACTAAATTCTTGGACGCCCAAAGTCTGCGTTTATTTTTGCTACTAAATATTTAGTAACTAAAAGTTTTTTTCCATTTTATTTTTATTTTTAGTTACTAACTATTTAGTCGCTAAAATATTTACTTCATTTTTTGCTACTAATTGTTTAGTCGTCAAAAACATAATTTTATTTTATTTTTTAATTAATTTGTCCACAACATGTATGTATTCCATGCAACCTGTATTATATATATATAAATAAAATAATACATATATTATCAATCATTCCGTAATTTGCATCAATTTCACTTCCAACCATCAAAAAATGAATAATTTTTAATGTCAAATTTCATACAAATTTAGTATATTCTAACCTAAAATAATAATATTATTTCATACAAAACATAGAATCATACCAAAACATGCCCTCCGTACACAAATATATTCACTACCATGCCAAATATATTCCCTAAAGAAGATATTTTTATTGCTATAAAGTGAATTGATAATGATATTCATAAGCCGAGATAGCTCAGCCTGAAATTCAAACTTCTCTGTATTATTTTGGAGTGATATCTTTATTGCTCTAAATCCCCAAGTTGCTTGCTCTAATTATCTGTCATAAAATTGGTTAGATCTAAATTATATATATATATATATATATATAACATCAAAGAGGAAACTGAACCGTAGTATTCATATCTGCCAAAGACTATACTCTGGACATACTTAGTTTGAAAGTAATTTGACTTGAACATATTGAAATACTTACCATGAGAGGATTCAACATCTAGAATTAGATCCAGTGCATAATCATCATATGGAACTTGGCTGCTTAACCCACAAAGATTAAAATCATCTTGGATGTATTCATCATCAACTTCACAAAAAAATTCATTTCCTCACAAATTGCAAAACCAAGAAATCCGAGACGTGTCATCCCCATCAGAACCACTAACATCGGATTCCTCACTGTCCATCTCAGATTCCTCTGCAATATAGCAAACATGAACCCATTAATTTCACTGAAGCGAGAGTGATTCCATGTATTACAATTATGTGTATTTCTTACGGGAGCATTTGTGCATTTTATGTATAAACAGATTGTAAGAAATACTTTTTCCTTAGTTGTGGCAAAAAAGAACAAAAGGCAAGAGGTTCGGGAAATCTTATATTATTCCAATTTATTCGCCATTTTTTAACCTTTTTTTTTTTTTGTAACTAAAAAGATTATATTCAAGAGGCACTAAGGGGTCAGCCCTAGGTTAATTGGGATGCCACCCAAATACCAGCTAGGCTTCAAAACTACTGTCCAGTCAAAAAAAAAAAAAGAAACTGAACACAAGTAGTTGGGATGTGGCTTTGAATAATGCCAACTAATGACCAATCCATGTAGCCAACCTACAGAAAATAGGGTTAAGGCTTGTTGAGTTGAGTCGAAAGGAAATTCAGGAACAAGATATCCACTTAGATATTTTAGCCTCTAACAATCAATGAATTAAAAAAATACAAAAAAGCTAAGAATTATGGAACCACCACATATGCTAATCATCATTATAACAAATGTGGTCACTTAGCAGAGACAGAATGACAAAGTGCCATGTTTTGTACCAACTCATATGCTTGAACAGCCAAAGCAACCTTCTCATCAGCAATCCTGGCATGCTTTTGCTCATCAAGTACCTCATCTGAGAACCTGATATTTGAAGCGTCTGGTGTAATGTTACCAGACTTGATTCCCCTCTTAATTTCCTCTATTTCCTGTTCACAGTGTTGTTGATTTTGCTGCTGGATATCTGTTCATAAACAAAGTCATTAAAAGCTTGTTTAAGAGTTTGGTGGGGACAGACAATATGATCACATGCATTGTTCAAATAAAAATAAAACAAAGCGAGCTGTATACACTGATATATATAGAACAGAGAAGAAAACAGCTCTAAGGTCTTGGCTCAGGTCATCAACCGGTGGGGTACAGATTGATTAGGGCCCTAGGCTTAAATCTTGCCTAGCAGCATGAGAAAGAGAGAAATACCAACAATTGACAGAATTATAACTTCACATATGCAATTATTATAACCAATGTCGCCTCCCCATATTACACTCCTAAAAAGTTTTATTATCTTTATTGACTTATTTATTATTTATTCTCCGCTTTATTTATTTATTTTAGGATGGGTGGAGTTCATCCATCACAGCGTAATTAGTTCATCAACTTGTCTCTTGTTTCTTGCTCTAACCCAATATGTGTTTCTGTAGTTCAAGCTGCAGCTGCTGACTGCTCTTCACAGAGTAATCAGTGTGGTGATTCATTTCAGTATGGAGATGGAAGCGGGACATCTGGTTATTATTTAACTGATTTGTTGTATGTAAAATTTTTACACAAATATGGGGGCTTCTTTAGTCGTTAACTCCTCTGCTCCAACTGTTTTTGGGCAAGTTGTTAATGTTAATACTGTTTGACACACACTATATTATCAACTCAGAAAGTCCTTAATTTTACCAAATATTACCAAAAATGTTCTTAGGTCATAATAAATGAAGTTATGAGTTCATAGAAACATTAAATCAATTATTTAGTACAAAAGCAAACAACCCATATCAAAATCAAGCTAAAGATTGATATAAAACTAACAAAACCCAAATCAAACATCTAACAAAACATAAAACACCAATTCCCAATTCAAATGAATTGATTGAGCTCGGATACCAAAACAGAGAGGGAGAAACACAGAATCAAAGAGAGATCAAAGTCGATGAACACTCACTTGAACCCACTTGTTTGACTCTTATGGACATATTGTCAAACAGATGGTGTGCGAAATTTGTGAATGCAATAACAAACACCAAGACAATACAGAAACATAAAAATCAAATATCAAAATCTCTATCATCATGCCTACATTTATGGGATGGGTTGAACCGTTCGAAGAGTGAAAAAACAAAAAAACAAAAAAACAGTGCATGTGTATCTATATAGTTGGGATGTGTTTTGTTAAATGAGAAAGAGTGGGATACACAGTGTGATATATATGCACAGTGAGGAATTGTATTTGTTTCACCATTGTAATTGTTCTATTATTAGTGGATTGCTTCTCACAGTAAAAATCTGAGTTCTATTATTGGAAAGTAAGAAGCTGACTATAATTACAGGTTAGAGAGAGGAAGATCAATGGATCAGATCGATATGTTTAAGCAACAATCGGTGTAGAGATTATTATATATATATATATATATATCAGTCGATTAGAGAGAGGAAGATAAAAACCTTGAGGAGCTGCGAGGGAGGAGCCGCCGATCGAGCTTCCTTGGGTGATGGATCTCAGGCGACGGTGACCAACAACGAGGTGAATCGGTGCTCCGGTTGCCGGCGACCGCGAGGGAGGGGAGAGGCGCAGCGGAGAGGGAGAGGCCGAGAGAGAGAGAGAGAGAGACGCTGAAGAGAGAGCGACGAAGGAGCTGGTTCGGGTTTGGAAACCAAATATATATATATATTACACCATGAGCGACTAAATGTCGCCAATTAATTTTATAAATCCTTCCGAAATTTGAAATGCCTTTCTTTATAAATATTTTAGTTTTTGGCGACTAAAATATAATTTTGTCGCTGAAAATATGTTTTTGGAGACCAAAACCTAAGATAAAAAAAAAAAAAATTATTTTACATTCGGTGACTTAATTGTTTTAGTAGCCAAAACTTAATATACATCGATTAAAATATTTTTTATCGCTAAAAATATGTTTTTGGCGACTAATTTTTTGGTCGCCAAAGATTAAAATAATTTTTTATTTTACATTTGGCGACTAAATTGTTTTAATAGCCAAAACTCAATATATGACGGCTAAAATATTTTTTGTCGCTAAAAATATATTTTTGGCGATCAAATTTTTAGTCGCCAAAGGTAAAAAATAATTTTTTATTTTACATTTGGAAACTAAATTGTTTTAGTAGCCAAAACTTAATATACAGCGACTAAAATATTTTTTTTGTCGACAATTCTTTTATTTTTAGCGACTACATTTTTTTTAATCACCAATAATCAGTATACCTTGACTAAAAAAAATTAGTAGCTAAATATTATATTTTTATTGACTAAAAAAGTTATTGGTCGCCAATTCCACAATTTTTGGCGACTAAATTTTTTTTTAGTCGGCGAAGGTGCATTTTGTTGTAGTAAATAGTTAATTTTTTTTTGTCTTTTTATTTGTTTTTATTTTTTTTAGATCATTTTATACTAGATGAACCGGAAAAATAAAAAATAAAAAAATTGAAATAAAATTGAAAAAATTAATAAAGACAAAATAAAGTGACTTTTGTTTAGCTAGATGCCAAACCACACTTATATATAGAGAAATTTTGTAAAAGTGATATATACTACTCAATTTTGTTAAAAAAATTATGAAATAAAAGATGATTCATTTATACTATTAATGGAGAGTGTGACATAGACATTTTGAAAAGAGGAGTGATGGAGACCTCTCTCCAATCTCCACCCCACATACATGTGGCAAGACTAAATGTCACCAATTAATTTTATAAATGCTTCTAAAATTTGAAGGCCTCCCTCTAAATATTTTAGTTTTTGGCGACTAAAATATAATTTTGTCGCTGAAAATATGTTTTTGGCAACCAAAATTGAAGATAAAAAAAAATTTATTTTACATTCGGTGACTAAATTGTTTCAGCAGCCAAAAACTCAATATACAGCGACTAAAATATTTTGTCGCTAAAAACATGTTTTTGGCGATCAATTTTTTGATCACCAAAGATTAAAAATAAATTTTTATTTTACATTTGACGACTAAATTGTTTTAATAGCCAAAACTTAATATATGACAACTAAAATATTTTTTGTCGCTAAAAATATGATTTTGGCAATCAAACTTTTAGTCGCTACAGATAAAAAATAATTTTTTATTTTACATTTGGAAACTAAATTGTTTTAGTAGCCAAAACTTAATATACAGCGACTAAAATATTTTTTTGTCAACAATTCTTTTATTTTTAGTGACTACATTTTTTTTAATCACCAATAATTAATATACCCTAACTAAAAAAAATTAGTAACTAAATATTGTACTTTTACTGACTAAAAAAGTTATTGGTTGCCAATTCCACAACTTTTGGCGACTAAATTTTTTTTAGTCGGCGAAGGTGCATTTTATTGTAGTAAATAGTTAAATTATTTTTGTCTTTTTATTTTTTTTTAGATCATTTTATACTGGATGAACCGGAAAAATAAAAAATAAAAAAATTGAAATAAAATTGAAAAAATTAATAAAGACAAAATAAGTGACTTTTGTTTAGCTAGATGCCAAACCACACTTATATATAGAGAAATTTTGTAAAAGTGATATATACTAACTCAATTTTGTTAAAAAAATTATGAAATAAAAGATGATTCATTTATACTATTAATGGAGAGTGTGACATAGACATTTTGAAAAGAGAAGGGAAGGAGACTCCTCCAATCACCACCCCATACACATGTGGCAGGTGGTGATCGGTGGACAAGGGAAACAAAAAAAAAAATCTAACTAATGAGAGAGAGAGAGAGAGGGTCAACGGGGGTGGAAAAAAAAGGGAGTCTTGGACATTTTTGTTTTTAAAATGTTGTCTTGGATATTTTGTAGTTTGATTGACAAACCATTGGTTATAAATTGATAGGTTTTATAAATGGGAGCCAAAATCCTTTCTATTAGCACAACTGTCCTCTCTCTATATGCCACCTTCTTCTTTCTACTGCTCTTTTGATATTTCTTAACAATGTTATAGGTAGTATACATCCATTCTGTCTACATTTCCTAGTTTAAAAAAAAGAATTGTATTTCTTGTATCAGTTTAATCATTCTAGTTTTAATTGTATTAAATTTACTTTTAAAATTTTGTATTGTATTAATTTAATTTAATCAAATTGACCCTTTAAAAGTTGGATTTGGAAAGTTGATAAAAAGTTAACTTTTGACTTTTTTCCAAGCTTTTTGACTTTTTTAGAAGTGGTTTGAAAAGTTGATAAAAAGCTAACTTCTTTAATTTTTAGTTTAATATTTTTTAAAAGTGTCACATCACTCTAAAATGACCAAAATATTCTTACTTTTTAATTAAATTTATAATTTATAATTAATTAATTATAATGTTCCAGAGGATAGTTTGGTAAATAGCTTTGGGTCTTCCCAAATGGGATCTCCCCAAATGGGATCTCCAGCGTTTTAATTTGGTTTGGTGTTTTTGATGATTGGTAAAAATGCAGCTTTTTGTTGTTGTTGCCAAAATGGCACTAAAATTAAAAGGCAAAATAATACATTTATTTTCCTCAAAATAATTAAGAGATTCCCCTCCAAATTTAAAATGGTCAATTCTCTTTTAAATTGATGATTTTATTCTTAATTTTTGTCTATTTTGTTAATAAATATTATCAATAAAATTAAATTGACACAATATAAAAAATTAAAATTTATAATTAATATAATTAAAATTATAAAAATCAAATAAACACAACAATATTACGAGTATAATTTGTCCACTAGTTAGCAAGTTAGTTGAGAAATCTCGTCACACAGTGAAGCCAAAAAAAAAAAAACAGAGATTTTACAAGGAGGGTTTGTGTCCAACACCTCAAGCTGGCAATAGAGTATTGGGTGTGCCCAATAACTCTCATATCTATTTTATATCATATTTGATTGCAAAATTAAGTTGGTTGATATTATGAGTACAGTAAAATAAATTGAGTGATAAAATTATTATTATAATGATATTAAGTTGAAGATATAAAATAAATTGTATTTCTTTGTTTATTAGTGTGGTAGGAAAAATTAGTTGATTAAAATTAAATTTATAAAATTACGTAACAACCTTATGATATTATCTAGTTGCAGTCCGCTCTCACCCCCAACAACTTGTTTTGAACCTTATTTTTTGTGTTTGAATTTTGTTCGGATAACCAAGGTTGAATGAACTTGATTTATTCGGCCATGTTTGACTGGAAGCAATTTGTTCGTTTTAACAGGCCAAACGAGGCTAATTTAGAAAATTAATCACTTTCAATCTTGTTAGCCCAAACAATCTTAAAATATCCGACTACCGAATATCGAACAATCTTAATTTGTTTAGGGAACTAGAGCCAAACAAAGTTTCAACTCTATTTTTATCAAATCGCATGAAATACATCAAAATGTTTACCAACCACACCAAACATCTCTTAAACACTAAAATCTTATGTATAATTTATTTATAACTATCATATATCCGTTTAAACTATAATTTTTTTGAAGGGTTATTTTTACATGTTTTCACGATAGTTGGCTTTTGAGGAAGATGGGAGTCGCTGGTGGAAGAGAATGCTGGGTTACCAAATGGAAAGGGGGCTGGGGAGGTAGTGGAGAGAGGTTGGGAAGGGTGACTGTAGCTGGTGCTAGGTGGGATAGGGTTAGGATTAGAATTTGAAAAACTCTGAAAACTCAGAGTTAACCACTCACAATTTTTTTGGTGGGTGTTTGTATGGTAAAAATTAAATTTGTGTGGTATAGAGTTTATTATGTAGAATAAATTTAAATTACAAGATCAAAATTCTAAACAATATTTTGTGTTGATAAGAATGATTTCCTAGTATTACTTTTAGAATTTAGAAGGTTGGATTTGAAAGTAAAATTGATATTTTATGTTAGAATAAATTTTAATTTTTTTTTTTTTTTATAAAAAAAAAGGAAGAATTGAGGATCCTAAGATAAAAGATAGGAGTATCTGCAGCTTTCATTGAATTAACAATTCAAATCCTCTCACGAGAGTGATAGTTCACACATGAGAAAATTGAAAACCCATGAAACTAAGCCCTATCGTTTTCCCACAACCAAACACGATTTATTTGTAGTCATGTATTTTACTAACCCAATCATCTCCCATTTTTTTTAATCGGTCAAATTATCAACACCCTCTCCAGCTTTGACTAAAATATAGATTCTTTCTTGAAATTTGAGAAATTATAAATTGTCTCTTGAGATTTATATTTGCATAACAAATGAGGGAACAATTTGTTATGCAAAATATAAACCTCAGGGCGAGGTATAATTTCTCAAATCTCAGGAGAATCTATATTTTAGTCAAATCTTGAGGGAGTGTTGGTAATTTGCCCATTTTAATTTTGTATTTTGACTTCTGACTTGTGAGTTATTAATTATTGTTTATTTTTTTAGTTTGACATGTACTAAAATAACAAATGTTACTTTAACACATTATCTTATTTAAGTTACAATTATCTTATTTAAATTACATCATTTATCTACCATACTCCTTCAACTCAAATTCACATTTCACATTTCACAATTTTTTATAAAAAAATTAAAAAATATACTAATCTCACATTTTTCAAACCACTTTTAATTGTTGTTTATTTCGAAAGTTCCATGTCTCAACCTTATTATTGGTAGCTGAGAAAAATATAAAAATCACAACCTGATGTAGGCAATCATCACTGCAATATTACAACTTATTCTAACTAATTGGGTTGCGCTATGCATTTGCATAAAGAAAAGATGAGTCAAGGACAGATATACAAATGTGAACCATCATCCATAAAAAAATTAACATTAATATATGTGTAAAAAAATATGTGGATTAAATTATAAATATATCTCTTAATAATTACTTAAAATATTAATTATTTCCTGTGATTCTAAAAATTATATCTCATTCTTTACGATTTCTAATCATATAACAAATAATCTACTTCATTAATCAATTATTAAATCAATTAACAGCATTTAATGACATTTTTAATTAATAATTTTGATAATTTTATTGTTATATAGAAAGATATTTAAAAATTGTATTTTTTCTATCAATTTTGTTAAATGACAAATTCTTATAATGGAATATTTTTAATTTTTAAAATTATAAAAGACAATTTATATTTTAAATAAATCTCATGACATGTGTTTGTGATTTATTCAAATATGTAAAATGTGCTTGTAATTTATTCTTAACAAAAACTTTAATATTAAAACGAAAAGACATTTTAACAAATTTTTATGGATAAGATCCTTCAATTTTAGAATTTTAGACACTTAAAATTTCAAATTCTTTGCTTTTATAATTTTTTGTGACTAATTTGCCCCTATAATACGGGCTATTTTGAAAAGATAGTTGTTGGCTTTTTGGCTTTTGAAGGTTATTATTGTAATTGCGAGCGTGCCAGCAAGGATCAATCAGTCCTTATAGAAAATTAATTGCTAACCAATTATCAGACGATTGCGTTTTAGTTCTTTCAGCCTCAATGAATAGGACTTTTACTGGTGACTTGATTTAGGAGAATTAAGCAAAATAACAATTAAATGAAGAACAGTTGAAGTATTTCATTAACATGAAAAAACTTACAATGATTCAAACTCAGCCTCGTAGAGGTTTACAGCAACAATCTACTTGAAACTACTCCTATGAACGAAGTGCAGTGCAGAAATTTAAAGTACAGAAAATGTAAGACTGGAAATGTAAAACTGAAATAAGTATAATAAGACTAGTTTTTTTGATCTGAGTCTGGGGGGCTTTTCTAGGGTCTTCTCAGTTATTTATACTGCTCAATGATGACCATCGAACTGCATTTCTAACCGTCGAACTGCTCCTCCATGATCGCTAATCATATTGCCTCAAGATTATCTCCATTACGCCATTACTTGCAGTTAGGCTTCCCTCCTCAATTTGAATTTGAAATGTGAGTAACTGTTGAAGCCACCTCACCTTGCATCTCTTTGTTGATCCACTGCTACTCAGATTTCGTAATAACCAATACTAATTGCCACGTGTACGATCAGGATCGAAGACTTGAATAGTCTTCCCATATTATCCTTGTTTTGCCACGCGTCGAATTGTAATTGGCTTGTACAAAATATGTAGCCAACATTACCCTCCGCACTAATATACCCAATACTTGGTGATATTAGTGGATCAAGGTCTCTTTCCCACGTCTTAGAACGTGTATGGGTTTTGCATGCTCCCAGAAATGCAACTGTCATTCATCATCTGCATTAAACTCTCCTTCAATCTTTTGAACACCCCCACCACCTTAGTATTCGAACAGACTAATACATTTTTATGGCCGAATCAATTTTTTCCTCCATTGATCGAGCACACGAAGAGTCATATGATGATGTTGTTCTTCCTCGAAAGAACCTCCATGCATTAATTAGCCACCTTTACCCACCTTTCTATATTCAGGTCATGGATGCCTTTGCAAATTATCAACCCTTGGACATCGAACATATTGCCCTTAATCCTTTGATTCAGAAACTCACAAATATGGACATGGGAAGTTCTTCTTTTGACTCACCCTTGGACTACGAACAAACTGCTCTCAATCCTTTGATTCAGATAATTGCAAATATGGACATGGGAAGTTCTTCTTCACGACCCTCTGTATGGGACAAAGCTGCGACTTCTTCCTCTTCTGGGGCTTCTAACTGGACAAGCTGGTCAAAACCTGAGGCCTGTGATTTGAGGGAACGAATCAACCATCACTTTGTCGAATTTACAGACCCTTTAGAGTTCCCTTCTTATGCGCGAAGCTCGGTGGTCTATCCCTACGTGCTCATTGACCATCGACGTAGTTTGGAGGAGAATCTGCTTGTGGCATGGTATACATCCTTCATACCTACAAAGAATAGTGCACGCCGCCCGATGCCTAGAAGAGGCACAAGGGTACAATCCATCATTCTTAGCCCAGAAGGCGAAGATTTGTTCTTCTGACTGGCTCGATTATATTAATGCCCATGTTCCTTCTGCCCTTGTTCCATCTCCTGAAATAGAAGCATCCACACCTTCCCCTCTGCCAAATCCTTGCTGGACAGAGAGATTGAGGCTTGCCCTCTCCGCAGATAAGATCTTTCCATCTTACAAGCCTCCACCTTCCCCTACTCCAGCTGAGCGGAAGCAAGCTCAACTTCTGCTCATGGCTTTCTCTCACTTGCCCTTCTTTGTTCTTGAGGACGAAGTCCCTCTCAAGAACCTTCGATGGGCTTATGATATTCTGACTCGGGGTCATGTCCTCAATTCCCTCGCCCAAGCAGAGCTTCACATGTTTTTGGACCAACTTCCATTACTTCTCCACTAGCATCAGACCTCCATGGCTACCACACAATCTTTAGACCAACTCTCGTCCCTTCGAGTTCATGCCCAGTACGAAGCAGAGAACTTTATTGAAGAATTTAATGATTTCAAGAATAAAAATTCTGCATACTGGGATGACTTGGATATAGATGAATTGGAACAAGGATTGAGAGAAACAACATTCGAAATAAAGGCTGAAGAGCTCTTTTACGAAGTGAGAGCACATCAACTCATGCAGCCAATGTTAGAAGAAATAGAGGATATAATAAAGAAAGAACAGAAATTCATTGATCATAGTTGGACTAAATTTCATGATCTTGTTATTTATTCCATTCCATATTTTTATGAGCTTGAGTTTGTACCCAAATAGGGCCATTCGATGTAATTGCTCTTGTTTTAATACCACCAAGACTTTTTTTCTTTATTTGAAATTGTTTGATCTTGTCTCCATTTGTCTTTAAAAGCAAATTCAGAGCTCCGAACTGAACAAGCTTATCCTTCGAATTTGGACTCGATCGTTTTAAATGAAACACTAAAAGAACCAACAATAAACCTTGCCAATTTATGGAATATAGTTTACAATTTTTGTTGATTTTTATTTAAAATTGGTGCTTCGAATTTAACAATCTTACCCTTTAAAGCTTGTTTTGATCATAACCAACATATGGTCATGGTTAGTATGATCAACCCTTTTAAATTGACCTTTTTTGCTTCGAAGAACAGTCCATGCTATTTTAGTCTAGAAAGAGAATCTTTCTTAAATATATATATATATATATATATATATATATATATAAACCAATTAATGGTTTTGATGTTTCGAACAGCAATTCCCATCCTTAAGGGATCTCAAGTTTTGCTTCGAAGGACATTACTTTCATTGAGAAACCTAAAACAGGTCTTTAATCCCTTCGAAGTAAACAAATACTTGAGCATTCTTATATTCATAAGTATGAAATATACTTCGAAGCTGGCTTCTTAGTTTCGAAGCCATTTATTATTTGACTTTTGGCGCCAAAATCTGGTTTCGAAGCCAAATACTATACTTTGAAACTAGCTTCAATGTCTGGGATGTGTTTTTTCCCTCCAAAAGTATCAATATTGAAGGAAACTCTTCGTATTGGTACTTTTAGTACTTAACGAATCACGTGATATATCTTCCAAACATAAAAGCTTTTAAAACCTTTTTATTTCGTGCTCTGAAATCTCACTTGTTTGCTCAATACAGAAACCCTTTATCTCTACCGATCTTCCACTTCTCTCTACTCCCTTTCCCAGCTTCGTCTTTTGAGGAAGCGTTCGATCAATGGCTTCTTCTTCATTGAAAGTACCAGTCGTAGAACGTGCGAGCCCATCTGTAGTCCTGAAAAGGATCATTGATGCAGAATGTGAAAAGTACAAGGCTGGGGAGAAAAGCGCCATCGACGGACGTATCTTCATTCCTCGTCGTCATGAGCAATGAGACTATGTGCTTGGGCCTATATTCAAGGAGATTCTTGCTGAGCTTCCAGCTCTATATCCTCGTCTAGAAGACCATTGTCTCCTTTACGATGGTGGCCTTGACTGGAGGAACTGGAGGACGAATCGCCCCCACCGATGCTGGCCTACAATGAGACTAGAATGGCAAGAATGGTATGATTGGGTTGTCCCTGATAGGACTCTGGACCTTCAAGAACTTTGCCCTCTCGATGCCCTCCGATTATCTAGGTCAACTATCTATTCCTGCTGCCCTATGCTTTTGGAATCTTGTTTTTAATTTCTTCCAATTCAGAAGTGGGATGATGGCCCCTACTATTCTTGACATTTTCCATCTATTAGGATTATCTCCCATTGGAACCCCCATTAGACCAGATTATCCTGATCTAGCAGTCTTTTTTTCCTTCCCCTATCTTAACTCATCCTATAGTGACTTTGTCAAGGCTGAGAATAGAAGAGAGGGTCCTGTGACCGATAGAGAATTCTTTTCTTTCTTACTATATTGGCTTTGCAAATTCATTTTCTGTACCTCTTCTCAAAGAATCATGCCTGAATTTGCCCCTCTTGCCAAAGCCCTTGTTTTACAGAAGATGGTGGCTTTAGCTCCATACGTTCTGGGTCACGTATATAGAGCCTGTTCTCTTTTCTGTGAGAAACCCTTAGATGCCAATCAAGGGGGGCCATTTTGGATTCTTTAGCTTTGGCTTTTTGCTTATTTCACTGAGTTACAATCCAAATGCCTTAAATTTTTTGAGCCAAACCATTCTACTCATGGCATGAGGCTAGCCAATGCTTCCCTTTATCCTTCTACTTTTGCTTTTTACTTTTCTTTCTTCTACCGACTTCCAGCTTCTCTTCCTTTCTACTGCTTTCGTCCCTTCGAATCCATGACCATTGGCCCATCTTGGTTGAAGAATTTCCTGAGTGATAGGCTCTGTGCTTCACCTGCTCACAAAGACATATGGGCCTCTATTTTAATCCCTAGAGAATTATTCATTGGAACCATGAATCCCAGAGCTTACAAATGCATTGCTGAGCCCTACTGTCCTGCTTAACTTGATAGACAATTTGGTTTCTCACAAGGGGTCCCAATACCTCTATGCAGTAACACTAATCTAAGTCTCACCACCAGGGATTTGAAAGTTCGTCGGTCCAGACTAGAAGAGGCAACTTCTAAGTTTATACAGGACTTGATTGATTTTGAGTATATCCATTTTCTTCCTCAAGGTAACATGTTGAAGAGGTACCATAACTGGTAAGTATCCAATATGGAAGTATATCTGGCCATTTCTCCTCAAGACTTACTGATGGTGTTGGATGTGCCCAAGCCCAAAAGAGCTGGAGTTGCTATTCCTTCCACTGTCCTTACCACTTCAGTTCCTGTGTTTACTACCACACAGTCTGCTTCTGCTGCCTTGACTCCTCCCAGAGTTACTTGGGCCGCCTCGAAGAAATGTATATACCCTTGTCTCTTCTCCTTTTGCCTTCTTTATAATGCTTTTATCCTTATCTTTAATTCTTCTTTTTGTGAAGGTGGTGCAGGTGCCTCACAAGGAGATTCTTCTCAGAAGACCCAAGCTCTAAATCTTCTCAAAAGCAAACGGCAACAAAAGAAAATGAGACTTTTACTTAAGCCTGAAAAGGAAGTATCTAAGGTTCAAGCAGAAGAAGAAGAAGAAGAAGCAACTCAAGAGCAAGAGTCACCCTTGAAAAGAAGGAAAAGAGTGACCATCCCTTTTTCTAGCTTGGTTCAAGATCCCAT
This sequence comes from Camellia sinensis, assembly GCF_004153795.1. Lineage (NCBI taxonomy): Eukaryota > Viridiplantae > Streptophyta > Magnoliopsida > Ericales > Theaceae > Camellia > Camellia sinensis. Next base: position 1,112,297 of record NW_021024657.1, on the reverse strand, counting down.
TCATGAGACGACTATCAGAGTAGTGGAAGAGGAACTCACTTCTGAAGAATCTGAACCCCAAGTTGGAGAGAAAGAAGTTGAGAAGGAACAGGAAATACTAGTACAAAGGAAAAAGAGAAGGAAGACGACTGTCTCTCCTTCTAATTTGGTCGAAGACCCTATTCATGAAGCAGCTGCTAAGGCAGTAGAACGAGAGCATTCTAAGTCCATAATTGTTTTTGAGAGAGCTGAGAAGAGACGGTAGCAGCAATTCTTAAGAGATAAAGCAGCTGCTGCTGATGTAATTCAAAAGGAAACTACAAGAAGACAACGTATTGCTGAGCATTATTCCCTCCGAAGCTCTCCTATTGCTGCTATCACTTTTGAAACAAGTAATTTCTTTCATGCTTCTACTGTTTCTCTCTTATCAAATATTTTGGTATTGAAACCTCACATTACTTATATCTCTTCTTGTGCAACAACAACTACTGAGCCTATTCTTCTAATAAGGACTCCCTCAGTTTCAGTTGAAGTTGATCAGATGCAAAATGTGAGGACTATTCAAATCATCCTTCCACTTCCAAAGCCTGCATTTGATGTACCCTCCTTGAGACTAAGCATTCCTAAATTCCTTTCTTTTGGTTTGACTCCATAGCTTCCCCATCTGACCTTTGACCCACCTCAATTCGGTTCTCTTTCGAACCTTGCTCTTCCTCCTTCTTCCAAGGAAATTCCAACTGCTACTCCATCTCTGATGGCAGTTGATTCTCCTATAAAAGGTACTAGCAGCTCTCCAACCCATGGTTTATTACCTCTGCCTTGTTCTAATCCCTCTTCCTTTGACTTATTGGTGGCCAGAACCATAGAGACTTGTCACGACCCAAACCCGCCCCCATGGGTTTAGCACCGTAACCGGCCAGTAATCCGAGATTATCGAAGGCCTACTTAACAGTAGAACAGTAATACAGAGTACAGGGGCTGGCGGAAGCCAATACAGTAATTAAAAGATGTCCAATAAGCGGTGACAGTCTGTATGCAAAAGACTTTTCATCTATATATATACAATCAGTACCAAACAGTATACACAATATTTGCAATCCTTCAGGACAGGGACTTAATCCCTATGTAAACAGTACAGTTCAAAAACATTCAGTCAATACAGTATTACAGAATAGTGACAGTTGGGTGAAACTAAGACACCCCAAAAGCAGCCTAAGCTTGATCACACTTGAAACCTCGCAGTGAGGCACAATGGTTGGCTGACAAAACAAGAGCCTGTCTGACGTCCCTAGCAACGGTCCGGTGCCTGAACACCTACATATATATAAGCAGTGAGCTAAAACTCAGTAAATAACATATGCGTAAGGAAATTAAAAATGAATGTCCTTTCAGTATTGAAAACAGTCAATTAAACAGTATATCAGTCATTTAGTTTATGGCTCGTATTTCATGCCAACAGTCATTCAGAAACTATAATAGTCATATGTGGTACATCCAATAGCAAAACAATACAGTAGGTCTTATAGATCGAACAGTCAATTGATGGCCTTCATATCAGTAAACTGTAGTGGTTCCAACATGGGAACCGACAGAGATCTCTATGACAGTAGCAGTACAGTACAGTAACAGTAGGTTGCTATGGATGCCACGAATATAGTTCACAATAGGATATCATTCATTCAGTAACAGTATCATTTTAAAAAACAGTACAATTCAATTGTTCAGAAGATAATCATTATTGAACATATCTTTACAACATTGTTACTCACAGAGTTCTGGGCTACAGATAAGCTAGAGCGTCTCCAGAATGCCAACCCTACACCGTTACAAATTGAATACACACTAAGCTACATAGTTGGGAAAAATAATAACTTAATCCCTAATTTACCTCGGTGTGGTTCTATATCAATATCCTTATTAAGATGCCTTAAACTACGCCTAGGAATGCCTAGAATGAAATGAGGATGCAAAGATGTGCTTTAAAAACATTTTCAAATTTTTCAGAAAACAGAGGTCCCGCACGAGCGTGATTATCTCCGCTCGAGCGGAAATGCAACAAAAGGGTTCCGCTCGAGCGTATACTTACCCGCTCGAGCAGACTGTAAAACAGTCAAAAGTGCTAGATGTGTGAAAATCACGCTCAATAGACACTCTACACCCGCTCGAGCGTGAGACACAAGATCCTGCTCGAGTATCCAATACCCCGCTCGAGCGGACTGCAAACACAATCAAAGCGCTGGATGCACGAATTTCACGCTTGAGCGCCAGTCACCCCGCTCGAGCGTGAGTCCAAAATCTGAAATTCTCAAATTTGAACCTCAAGCTCAAAATCAACTTCAAATGTATCAAATTCGATCCTTTTGGGCTAATTTTCTGGAAAACACTTCAAAACTCATAACATTACATGTTTCAAAGAACCATTTGAGAAATCGAAGCCCAAAGGTAGCTCAATTAAACCCAATTTCAAACCAAATTTCATGAACATGACCACGATGCAACATGCATGAGTTAAATCAACTTTAAAACTTCAAATACATGCTCAAGTGAGTCAATTTCTTCAAAGACAAGATGAATTCATGGATTTTAACACAAACATGAACATGCATGCAAGATTCTCATGAAATCCAACCTTCAAACTTAACAATGTAAACATGCATGCATGATTTGAGCTACAATACAACATACTAGAGCCAAATCTAGACTTAGCTCTCTAAACTACCATGATCCATGCTAGATACAACTTAGATATACAATTAAGAGAGTGATTTCTCCACCTTATGCCTTCAATTCAAGTGTAGAAGCACAAATATGCAAGAATCCCTTCAATTTCTCTCAATCTCCAAGCCAATTCTTAAGAACTCCAGATTTTCTCCTACCCTTTCTCTCTCTAGTCGGTTGTGACTCTCAAAATGGGCTGAAGAAATGTTTAGTCAAGAGTGTATGACGTGGAGAGGAGTTGCCTAAATTAATCCACTAGGTGGCAAATTGGTAAATAGGGCCAACTCTTGTAATCTAGCTTATTTTAATCTAATTTAATCACACCAAATCGCATTTTAAATAAATATACCGTTAAATCACATAATTTCTAATGATCATAAAACATTAATCAATTTCTGATTCGGCCGCTGATAAGGCCTTCAATTCGCAGTCTAAACACAGAACATAAACAGATAATTTATCAGTCAAACAGAGAGAAATGCAATTAAACTCATATACTCAATCAATCAGTTCAGACTTTCAGTCGATCAATCAATTAACATGCTTAGTCTCAGTTTAGCGGTAAACAGTGATGAGGGTTGTCACAGTCTCCCCTCCTTACAAAGAGTTTGGTCCTCCAAACTCGGATCATCTTATATGAAAGACAGGATGTTCAATAGAGGCATAGTTCTAACTCTTTATAAAACAGAAACACAATCATATTCATGGACATGCTCAACCCGATCTCGACCTTAGCTTCAAGCATTAACAGAATTATAAATTATATACAAAGAGTAGGGTTCATATCAAAATAGAGTCTTATACCCATTTAGATTTTAGTCCAGAACAGATTCAGATACATGTTTATTTTCATATTCTTGTCCAGATCATACATAACTAGCACAATTCTTGCTTAAGCATACGTGTGGATTCATTAGAACTAACAGAGCAGATACAGAAATAGTAGATACAGAGCAGATACAGAACAGATACAGAACAAATACAAACATAGCAGATACATAACAGATATAGACATAGCAGATACAGAACAGATACAAACACGTGATGGTTATGAATAACCAGTTCCATAAAGGAACCTTCGAATCCGGGTAACAGAACAGAACAGAACAGAAGTTGAGCCCTCGTGACGAGGCCTCCGGTACGGGTAATAGAGTGCAGACAGATATAAGTTCCGTAAAGGAACCTCCGATACCGATAACAGCTAACAGATATCACATAATACCAAGAGTCACGAACACATATCAAAGATTGAATAACCATTCAGTATACAGCATATAACGTTTCAGAAAGCAAAACTTATTTCGTGACACAGAACATAAATACAGTTGCACAGAACTTTACTGTATTATTACCCACCTTACTTATATCAAGTACTTATCGGGGTTAGAGATTTGCACTGGTCTCGTTTTCATAAGTAGTTCCCCCGTTAAGTTACAGAGATTCGATCCATTCAATTCCAAGTCATTCATTCGGTTTTTGTTCACTTTGGTTTTCTATTCGGTAATCCATCACAGTTAGTCCAGGTCATTCTGGAGTTATCGGGAATATAAGGCGAATTTGTATATTACTCCCATAGCAGTAGGCGAAATTCTGAAGTAATCATTTATTTACTATTCATCAGTTTCAGTCCTCACAGATTCGGTCATACTTCGTGTCAATACTGAAGCAGTCATACTGATTACATATACTTCCAGATAGTCAGAGTCTATAATCAAAACTAGTCTGTTGTCAACAATTCCATCAGTTTTGAAGTACAGTAAGACCCAAACAATTATTCCCTAGTCAAACAAGTTCATGGTCATAATGGTAATACCGAGTAATCACATGTCATGTACACAGTTTTCCCCCATAGAGTAAGCAAATCAAGTAATAGCTCTCAATAAGGGTTCCCTCAGGTCAAATCGATGAAAGTTCGACCAGGTCATATTAGTTGAAAGTTCTGCCCAGTCATATCAAGTAAAAGTTCAAAGCATGAGTCATCAAATAGAAGGTCCATTAGTTACACAAAGGGTTTCATCAACCCACGGTTCTATCAGACCAGATCAGTTAAAAGTTCCATTCTTATCATTTCCAGATGAGGCACATTAGTTCATACTCCATTCGTTTAGGTACATAGTCAGTAGTTTCACAATTAGTCTAAGTTCGTCAATTGCCAAACTTACATCCGAGTCTTGTACTATTATAATTCATATCGAAGCGTTACAGGTCATATACAACGTGTTCCTCCCAATAAGTTTATAGGCAATGCACAGGCATGCAGTTATTTACATCGAGAGGTAAGTATCACAGTCAATATAGCAATTTCCCAAATAAGTCTTTCATATGGGCATATGGTACACAGTAATACAGCCTATAAGACCCTTGGTGACACATAATAGTGAGTTGTCATACGAAGGTCTCAAATCAGTCATACAGTCACTAAAGCATACGTTCGCGGGTCTAATCAGATAGTCTTGTCAATTTCCACAATCACGATTCACAGTCTAGAGTTTGTCATTTAGGGTCTTTATTTAGTCACAGAATCCCGGAGTCATAATCCCAATGGTTATATTATCAAACAATAACATGCCAATCATTCCGAGCAAAGGTATCATCATATGTGTACATGTTCAGAGTCTACTAACATTCCCAATACGGATTCACGAGTTCAATGTACAATACAAAGTAGTTTCTCCAGATACGATAGTTAGGGTAACAAGTCATAAGTCTACTCAATCTAATAACATCCTTAAGCAAAGGTATGCATATATGTACATAAGTCCAAACATTTTGCATAACATAGGTAATTGGTAACATAAGGTTTTACAGTGTCGCACATATAGTTCACATCAAACAGTAGATCTCAAAGGATTCATTAACCACAGTCCATCCCCGTCAGTTCTAATAATATTACAAGCATGGGAATATACATACAGGTGTGAGTCTAACATCAATTATCATTCAGGCATTCGTTCGCAAATTCATAAACAGAAGTTCACCCTCCTAAACTGACATGGGTTCTTAATTTCAGAAGTTCTACACACAACGGTTCACGTATATAATTCGAGTTCATGGGTCAGATCGTTCAATGATGTCCGTCGACATATAACAGTTCGGTTCGGGTCATAGTTATATAGATTTCTCGAATTACAGTCAATCATAAGGTGTTCCCACATTCAATAGTTCTAGCACAGTTCAAAAGGTCAGACCTAACAGTTCACATTCAGTTATTGCAATATGATACAAGGACCTATCCCAGCAAATTCTCGTTGCTCAGAAGTCCTTACAATTCTCATAGCATAGGGTTCATAATTTCAGTAATTCAATTGGTTCAGTCAACATGTCCACAGTCTACATCAAATTAAGGAATGTACGAGTCCCACACAAATGTTCATATAGGCAATTACACATAATTAAGGTAATACCTGCGTCAGTTATTTCAGTGTTCTGAGCATTTTCTGGAACTAGGGTATAGATTTAGGCTCATCGTTGTTCGGATGAGTTCGTGGGCAGGATTTAGGCAAGTGTCCTTCCTATCCACATCCAAAATAAGTTTTGGATAGGCGGCGGCAACGCCCCAATATTATTTCCTACATTCTCAACAGATAGGTATATCATTGTTCACATTGTTTCCTTAACCTTCTTTGTTCAAAGCTATTGCCCGAGATTTTCCATTCACAGGTCATTGAATTACTAGTTATTCCTACTTTCTGTTTCTTCTGTTTCATACTTTCTGATTCAGTTGATGATGTTGGTTTGGATATTTCAATACTGCCATGTTGTCTTAGGTATTAATGCACTATTCAAGACATCCACATACTTTGACGGTTTTAAAACGTCATTTCGGTCAAACATATCTAGGTCAACCCACTTCAAAATTATCATTTTTTTCTAGCCTTTTGTAGTCAGTATCTATCACGTGGGGTGCTTAGCAAGCTAGGTGGGTAAATTTTACCTCATATTCGACCACAGTCTTATCACCTTCCTCACCTTATTCAAACTCAGATACTTTCCCTCACGTTTATTCTGGTGTTGTAGGATGTCAGAGATTTACCTTGATAATGCTTTCTGGAATGACCTCCAGGCCATCAACTTAAATGAAATTTTAGCCGAACACCCTGCCCCCGCCCCCGCCTTCCCTGAAGGTTGGGGAGATTCTGAAGAGATAGTCAGGGAATTACACCCAGGTCTTGGCCGATTGATGGGACGGCCAATTTATATCCAGGTTGACCCTACTGACGTTCCACACTTATTATGGAGGCACAGCCTTGACCACACACGCAGACGTTTTCTCGGACCATCTCATGTCCTTGGCGTCGCCCCGGGTCATGACCGCCCGCACTACATTATAGGCCCGCTACCCCCAAAGTTTGCAACCAGAAGGGGGAATATGTACCCCGAGGATTATATTCTCACCACAGTTCCAAATCCACTAGAGATCATTAATATGCAAAATGTTGACTTCAAAAATGACCTGTCATATGTTGAGACACCTGTTTGGATTGTCGACCGAACATTTGTGGGTCATATACGGTCTATCCCCATTTTCGCGGTCCAGGTAGCATGGGTGTGTTTTGGTGTAATCCAGTTGGGGTGGGAGTTCGAGCTTTTTATGCAGCACTATTTCCCCTGGTTTTTTGGCCCATCTGACCCACCACTCTAGATCTGGCTAGTAGAAAATCTTTTGTATGCTAATCTTGATATGTTCTAGTCCCCTTTTTGTTAACTTTGTTTTGTTTACCACAGGGATAGGACACCAATATATTTTGACTAATGTAAACGTGTAATGTTGGCAGTTTATATAAATATAAAGTATACTACATGTTATGCTATATATGCTGCATTGAAAATATAATACCTCGTTTATTACTTGTAAAATGGCTAATGGTAATGGGAGTGAGTCGTCAGTTAGTGGTACGGAATTAATGGAAAGAGTAATGGAAAGAGCGGTTGCTAGTTTTCTACAAACCTTGCAAGCTAACATCAACAATGGGATGCCGGGACAGCAAGAAGGGTCGGTTACCATAAAACAGTTCCAAGATCTGAAACCTACCACATTTACTGACGGCCCAGACCCAATGGTAGCAGACGCTTGGGTTAAAGACATGGAAAAGATTTTCCGTGCCCTACCTTGCACCGAGAGGCAAAAGGTAACGTTCGCCACCTTCACTTTCAAAGACGATGCACAAGAATGGTGGCTTTTCACTCTGGCCAAAGAAAAAATTATGACTTGGGCAAGATTCTTGGAAGTATTCTACGAAAAATACTTTCCAGACTCATTGCGGGAGCAGAAGACATCCGACTTCATACATCTTAAGCAAAGAACCATGACGGTGGCCGAATATGAGAGCAAGTTCACACAACTCGCTCGATTTGCAACATACGTCATCCCCACTGAAGTTCGAAAAGGAAGAAAATTTGAAGCAGGGTTGGATGCTGGGATTAAAGACAGACTTGAGGTCTTGAAATTGCCAACCTATGCAGAAGTGGTGGACCGGGCGTACATAGCGGAAAAGGGAATTAAAGTCTCGCGTTCCGGAGAACCAAACTACAAGAAGCGATTCTGGGAAAGGGATAACAGAAGACCGGGTGTTGCACCTCATAAAAAGGTAAACATGGGCACAACCAGCTCTGGCCACTACGGTCCTACCAACCCTCGAGGTGGCACTATTCCAACTTTCCCCACTTGTGGGAGGATTCATTGGGGACAATGCCATCGAGACACAGGAGCGTGTTTTAGATGCGGACAGTTTGACCACTTGCTAAGAGATTGTCCAAAGATGGTTAATCCTACAGCCAGCCCCTCTGGCCCAGTCAAGAGAACCGCAGGACCGGGAGGAGAAAAGAAGGACCAAAACCGCCAAGGTCGGGTTTTCGCCTTGGTACCTGGAAAACCGGAAGTTACCGAAAATGTTGTGTCAGGTACACTTTCTATCTGTGGTCTTTTAGCTCATGTCCTTATTGACTCTGGGTCAACTCATTCTTTTGTTGCACCACACTTTGCCGCCAAGTTAACATCAACACCCGAACCATTAGGATATACATTGTCTGTGTCTTTTCCTTCTGGTAAGTCTGCTTGTAGTACTGATGTGTACAGATCTTGTGTTGTATTCCTAAAAGGCAAAACCTTATATGTAGACTTAATTGCCCTCCGCATTGAAAACTTTGATGTAATCTTAGGTATGGATTGGCTGACTGCCAACCACGCCTCTATCGATTGTAAAGCCAAAAAAGTCTCCCTCCAGTTACCAAACCAACCCGAAATTGTTTTTGATGGGGCTGAAATTTCCAACCCTTCCTGTATCATATCCTCCATGGTGGCTCAATGACTCCTAAGAAAGTGTTGTGATAGTTATATTTGTTATGTGATTGATACACAAAAAGAGGCCCCTACCGTTGATGCAATTCCGGTAGTTTGAGAATTCTCGGATGTCTTTCTTGAAGATTTACTCGGTATTCCAGTTGATCGAGAAATCGAATTCACTATTGAAACCCAACCTGGCACGCAACCTATATCAAAAACTCCTTATCGCATGTCGATGACAGAATTGAAAGAACTGAAGACTCAACTCCAGGAACTCCTGGACAAAGGTTTTATCCGACCTAGTACCTCACCTTGGGGAGCTCCAGTATTGTTCGTGAAGAAAAAGGATGGCACGATGAGATTATGCATCGATTACCGGGAACTGAATAAGGTCACCATCAAGAATCGATATCCTCTGCCGCGAATCGATGACTTGTTCGATCAACTTCAAGGCGCACAAGTATTTTCCAAAATTGACTAACGTTCTGGCTACCATCAGCTAAAGGTTAAAACGGAAAGCATTGAAAAGACGGCCTTCCGAACCCGTTATGGGCACTACGAATTTCTCGTCATGCCTTTTGGCATCACAAATGCCCCAGCAGCCTTCATGGACCTCATGAACAGAGTATTCAAACCCTATCTTGATGAGTTCGTCATCGTTTTCATTGACGACATCCTCATATACTCCAAGTCACCAGAAACGCATGAGCGGCACATACGAATGGTTCTACAAACACTACGTGATCACAAACTCTACGCCAAGTTGAAGAAATGCGAATTCTGGATCACTAGTGTACACTTTCTTAGTCACGTCATTAACAAAGACGGCATCTCGGTTGATCCCCAAAAAGTTGCAGCAATCGTGGACTGGCCACGACCTACTACTGTGTCAGAAATTTGAAGTTTCTTGGGTCTAGTCGGTTATTATCGACGCTTCGTGCAAGATTTCTCAAAAATAGCATCGCCCTTGACCCAGCTAACTCAAAAGAACACACCCTTTGAATGAACTGATAAACAGGAGCGTTGCTTTCAAGAATTAAAAGGTCGACTTGTGTTAGCCCCTATACTAGCATTCCCTACCGGAGCAGAAGGGTTTGTAATTTGTAGTGATGCCTCATACAATGGGTTGGGTTGTGTTCTCATGCAAGACAAAATGGTCATTGCTTATGCGTCACGACAATTGAAGACTCATGAGAAGAACTACTCGACTCACGATTTGGAATTGGCTGCGGTGATCTTTGCTCTCAAAATCTGGCGTCATTATCTCTACGGTACAACATGCGAGATTTATACTGACCACAAGAGTTTAAAATATCTATTCACGCAGAAGGAACTGAATATGAGGCAACGACGGTGGTTAGAATTTATGAAAGACTACGAGATAGAGATCCATCACCATCCGGGCAAAGCTAACGTGGTAGCGGACGCACTGAGCCGAAAATCGACGAGAAGTTTGGCATGCACTCTCGTTTCCCGCAAGGTCAATGGGTTGCTTGCCAATGTAATCGTGGAGCCTACATTGATTGGAGAAATCAAAGCACGCCAATGGGAAGATAAACTCTTGAAGAAAAGGTATGAGGAACAAGGGAACACGCTTGATCCTGATTTTATGATGAGCAATGAGATACTGAAATTTCGAAATCGAATTTGCATACCCGACATCCCGGAACTCAAGAAGAAGATACTAGAGGAAGCTCATAACTCAAGATTTGCAGTTCACCCTGGCAACACAAAGATGTATCATGATCTGAAGGAACATTACTGGTGGACCGGAATGAAAAGAGATATAGCAAACCATGTTTCTAAATGTCTGCATTGTCAGAAGGTTAAAGCAGAACATAAGAGACCGGTGGGACTACTGCAACCACTCCCTATTCCTGAATGGAAATGGGAACACATTACTATGGATTTCGTGGTCGGGCTACCACAGTCTTTTTCAAGGAATGATGCAATATGGGTTATAGTAGACCGATTGACAAAGTCAGCACACTTTCTACCAATCAAAATCATGTACCCTCTGAATAAGTTTGCCACTTTATATATCAAAGAGATTATCCGGTTGCATGGTATTCCAGTTTCAATCGTGTCTGACCGAGACCCTCGATTCGTGTCTTATTTCTGGAACAAATTGCAAGAAGCTTTGGGAACCATATAGAGAAACCCAATTTTTTAGACCAGGGCATAACAAGGACGCTTCTAAACAAAAACCCAAAATTACACTCCAATTTCTAATTTCAACAAATCAAAGCCTCAACAAATCAACTATGAAATCCATTTATTATCTTTAATGGAGAACCACTATGCAACTCAAAGAGAGAAAATGCTACTAAAAATCATGTACAAATCAAAGCCCCAAATCAAAACCGTAATTTTTCATTGTTCTCCTTGGTTGGTGTTGTTATTCCCTATATGTGAACAAAAGGAATAATTATAATGAAAAATCTGTTTAAGGATTTTTCAAAGGGTTTTTCAAAATGGTGTAATTTGGGATTTTTGATTTGTCTGTTATTATTATTATTTTGGTGAACCTTAAAGGGTAATTTGGAAAAAAACATAGGCTTTATTGATAGTAAATTATAATCCTAAATAATTTAATGGGGTGTATTAAGAAATTGGGCAAACTTAATGATTTTTTGGGTGCAAATGGAATTCCTCCCATCTGTACCCAAGATCCTAGCATCACAATTCCATCAGTAGATTTGTTCCGTCCAAAATTGGAATGGGCTAGGGTTATGAAATAAAAATTGGATTCATATAACATGAGAAAGAATTCCCATTCCTTCGTAGGAAAGATATTAGATGCCTTTAAGAGAGAGAGAGAGAGAGAGGAGGGGGAAGGTTTTGATTGATTGGAAAGACAACTTGATAGACATCATCACGTGTTAGAGGACACTGTTAGTTGTATAAAATAGTACGGTGACAAGGTGTAATGTCAAGTGCAAATAGGAAGAAGCCACGTCTATTAGTTGATAAGGTGTTATATAACCTTCCAATAAAATGGAGCCACGTGGTTTAAGTGATATTAGCCAGTAGGTTTGGTTTTGGCAAATTGGTATTCCTTAAGACCGTGAGCCAACCAACCATACTACATCGGTTCGGATTGGATCGGACAATTTGATTGGGCACATCAGATTATTGGACACCCCTACTTGCCATTACCTCATCAACACCACGAATATGAGCAATACCACTGCTACTTCATAATTCTTCTATTTTATTGGATGGAATTTCAACGAAGTAGATCTCTAAGAGCCGTGAAGTCCTAGCTTTCAATACAAAATGAATCATTTAAAGCTCAAGATATACCACTGTCAAGAGGAAATTACTTATTATTTGGGTTGTTTAAATATTTTGATTCAAAAGCGGGGGTAAAAATAAGAATTAGGTTGTGCCTCAGCCTATTTGAGCCAGATGAAAGGAGATTTTCATGTCCAATTTTGAAGGGCGCAGATCCTATAGGATCCTATCCCAATTTTTCTTTAGTGGTGTCTAAAATTGATTTCTTCTGTGTAATACTAATTGATAGGGCCTGCTTGGTAAGAGCATAAGACGATTCTTTCACCATTTCAGCCCTCAATTTACCTACGAAAATATCACCCCTCTATGGGTGATTCTATTTGCACCCAAATAATAACTCAATATGCCCAACTTAAATTTTGAAATTTTAGTTCCAGTTATATCCTAATGTAAATTTACTAATAAGGACAATACACATTAAACCCTAAAATAAAATATATATTTTTTCTCATGGTATACCCAAACCATTTATACGTACTCTTCATATTCAACACTCATCATCTTCTTCTTAAAGTTTCAATTATTTTATCTTCATCTTCTTCCTTACTCCATAACTTCAATTCATCCCATCAAAACTCACCATTATCATCAACATCATTGTTTCTTATTGTGTTATAATTTTTTATTTTGGGTTTTTTTATCAACCAATCGGAGCTTCAGATTCAACAATACAACTTATCTTTTACATTTCTGTCATAGTAATTTGTTTCTGATTAGTTTCATTTCATTTTGATAACTTTAATCGAATATTGAGATAAAAGTAGTAGTTGCTGTAAAAAATTAAAAAAAAAAAAGGGGGAAAAGAAAGAATTGAAGTTTCAACTATTTGGATGATTGCTTTTATCATAAGCTTTAATTGCGTGTATTAGAAATTTTAGGTTTAAGCTTCATAATTTTATTTTTATGAGTTTCCAGGTGAGAATGGTTATCTAACAAAAATGATCTAACATATACAAATAAATCAAAAAAAAAAAAAAAACCAAAAAAAAAAAAACAAAAAAACAAAAAAAAAAAAAAAAAAAAAACAAAACAATATTGTCTAAATAGTCTATAAATCATATCTATGAACACGTATATATATTTATTTGATATGATTATATATTAATATTATCATATTGAAAGAGAACAAGGAGGTCAAGATGAATAGAAGCTTGTGTTCCGTTGTCCTCTTTCATTGTTCTTCTTTGCCGGGGTCGTTGTTTGTGAACAAAATGAATAATTATAATGAGAAATATGTTTAAGGATTTTTCAAAGGGATGCAATTTGAGGTTTTGGATCTGTCTATTATTATTATTTTGGTATACCTTGAAGGGTAATTTGAAAAAAAAAAAAAGGTTTATTGAGAGTAAATTGTATCTCTAAATAATTTAATAAGATGTATTAAGAAATTAAGCATACTTAGGCTTCGTTTGGGAAGAGGGGTTGGGTTGGGTTGGGTTTGGGGCTATTTTAGCCAAAAAAAATAAAATAGACTTTTTAGCCCAATAAGACAAAATATCTCATCCAATTCATAATCATTACATTATTTCTCTCAGAAAAAGTTAAAAAAGCAAAAAAAAATCCTTCCCAAACGAGGCTTTTTATCCGCAAGCTAAAATAGCTAAAAAGTCAACCCACTTTCCAAAAGAACACTAAATGATTTTTTGGGTGCAAATCTTTGCTTGCTTAGAGTTTTCCAAAAACACTTTTTAGAAAATTCTCCTTCCTTAATTTTCGTATTTTTTTATTTTTACTGATTTTTTTTAATATTTTAAGTAATTTTTTTAATTTTTAGACATATCTAGCATAAACATACCTAATAAGTAAAAAATTAATGAAAAAACCTTTTAAAAATTCACTAAATACCAAAAATACAAAAAAAAAAAACGAGAATTCAGTACATCATTTATATTTTGATGTATTTATTAATTTTTTAAAATATTATTTTTGCAAATTTTTTACTTTTTAGATATATCTAAGTAATGTTCATCTAAAAAAAGTAAAAAAATGTTTAAATTTTAAAATATTCAGTAAAAACAAAGAAACACGAAAATCAAAAAAATCAATTTTTAAAAAATTTAATTCAAAAAACTCAAACTAAACTCACTAATTTTTTTTTTCTTTTTTTTTTGGTAGTAGTAGTAGATAACAAATAAATATTACCAAAGATGGCAATCCAGTGGCGGAGTCAGGAAACCAAATCAGAAGGGGCACTTCTTGATTACAATTTTAATTTTTTTTTCCATAACCAACAATCAGAAGATAATAATAATTTTTGAAATAATATTAAGTACAAAAACTTAAATAAATTGTTACAAAAGTATTTCACAAAAAAATTTATAATTAATTTCGAGTAAAATCGAAAAGAAAGTATTGCGTGTAACCAGTGCATCATGGACAATGTAAAAACAGTCATATATTTAAGTCTTAAACTAAATTATATAATGGTAAGATAAATCAAATTTTTACAAAATTTGAGTAAAAAATTCATATAATAGTGATATCAATTAATAATAAAGTAACATATGAAGGGTGAACCCAACACGCAAATATAACTAACACCCTTAGAAATTTTTACATATATATAAAGTGAGATTAATTATATTTGCATATCAATAATAATGGATATTATCTTTATATTGAGATTTTTTCATAAAATTTTCATACATAAAAATATAATTTGTTGTAGTCACTTTATTTTTAATAAAACAATCACTATTATTTTCACAAATTTAAAAAAGTCCTTGATATTTTATTTTAAATATTATTTTTTTTAAAATTTTATTTATATATAAATATATATATATAAATTTTAAAAATTCAGGAGAATACGTGACCCGTAAGTCTCATGTGACTCCGCCACTGGGGCAATCTAAGCACCTATACATATGCGGAAAAAAAGAAAAGAAAAGAAAAGAAAAATCCAGGAGGGAGAGGGGGGGGACGTTACCCCCCTAAGCACCATGTGGCTCTACCACTGTGCACGGGTATGTGTAAACTAGTATATATTTAAGAATCACTTAACTACTTGAGATTTGTCTTTTCTTTTCGATTTTGTCTTTTTATTTTGAGTAATTTATTAATGGTAACCTATATGTTGAGTGAAAGTTTTTTTTTGTAATTTTGTAAATATTCTTGATTAATTATGCAACAGATTTTTTTATAATTATATTAATATTCTTAATTAATTATAAAATAAATTCTTTTATAATTATATAAATATTGTTAATCAATTATAAAAGATAAGTTTTTATTCTTTATATATATATATATTTTTTGTGGAGCACGAGTCCTGTCCAATTGACAGCCCCTCACATTCAAAGAAAAATGCTTGGGAGTGCTCCCACTAATTAGGTGGCGGTGGGTCCCGTCAGTAATGATGTGATGTTTTGGTCTTGGAGTTGTATTTTTTTTATTTATTTTTTATTTTTTTAATCCATTAGTACTATTAGTGGTGATGTTTTTAGTGGGATGAATCATTATTACACATTCAAATTATTTAAAGCTGAACAGTGTAAGATGCTGGCAGCAACTGTCACTAAATTCTGCCTATGACTATCAATTATCTTTTGAAATTATATATCATAAAGAAATGAGTAGATCATACAATCATAGCACATCTACATTTCTAGGATTTGCCAATGAACAAGGATCGTTTAGAATTTTTTTTTTTTTTTTTTAAAGTTTTCTAGAGTAGTACTGGTTGAGATTTAATGACAAGTCACATTAATTTTTCAGCATTAAATCTCAACCACACAATACACTACTTTATAAAACTTTAGGAAAAAAACACTCTAAAAGATCCTTGGTGTTTGCGAATTGTTAGCTTCTTTTACTTTTCTTTTCTTTAAGAGCAAAATGATAAAATATTGTTCCCACTCAATAATTCTGCTATTATTATCAAAATACTTATTTATTTTATTACATAATTTGGGTCAAGTTTGGTAATTCTAAAATAATTCATCTTTTTATCATTTTATTTTTTTTACATCACATCGTCTCTTTACTTTTCTACACATCTTTTCATAAAAAGATAAAAAGTGTACTTATTTAGGTCATCCCAAACAACCCCTTAATATAACATTATTTATAGGGTATTGAAAAATACTAAGTCATTTTTATCTAAATGACCATATCTCAAATAAAATAATAAAAATATATATTTCTGTTAACACCATAAATCTGCAATTTTTATTATTATTTATTATTTATATAATTGCAGGACACGTGGCATCCTCTTATTCATTTGGAAGTTAAAAGAAGTTATAGAGATAATGGAGAATATGAAGGACAAAGTGGATAAGTGGGAGGACAAAGTGGATGAGTGGAATGACACATGGCAAGACAAGAATGAAGATGGAAGAAATGGGTAGTTACTAAGTAGTTATTGCTGTATTTTTTCTTCTATAAATAGCCATTAATGGCTACATTGTAAAGGACCCAGAACCAAAATCAAACACACTTGACATTCATGAGTCATAACCTTGAATCTATAGCATGTGTTATAGACAAAAGATATGAAATCTAAGCTAAACAAGTAATTAAATGCCTTAAAGGCTACAACTTTCCAAGACGATGCTTGGTTATAACAAAAGTGAGTCCAAACTCAATACAGTTAAAGCCCTAGACTTGTACAGAACGAAATACAACAAATAAACAAAAAAGAAGCCTTCAGCTCCAAATTTCTCCCAAGCTATGTTCTTGGTGGAGGTATATCATCAGTGCCTGAAAATGGTTTTCCCACATAAGGTAAGCCAAAGCCCAGTAGAAATACTCTAATACAGTTTGTGAATCTTAACAAAGATATAAGGTGAATGCATATGCAATGCTCATGTCGAAAACATTTTATATCTCATTTCAAAACCATGCAATGTCAATTCTATATCACAATTCAAGAAATCATTTCATTTATAATAGAAAACAGGACTGAGAATACAATTCTGGGAATCCCAAGATACGTGTCAGCAAGCACGCTGTACAAGCACTACCAATTGTCATTTTTATTAGTATTAACTAAAAGACTCGACACCTAACCGTGCAGGTTTCTAGACTTTCACCAAGGACACACAGGCCAACATAATACTGTTACCACACCCCCTACCCAAATTCACCAAGGTATTCACTTACCTCGGCTTCAGCATTCTGTTGCTTCCTCTTGAGGTAATCTCTCAAGTCTTCTTTACTCCTTCCTGGAGCTCGACTATCTCTGGACTTCAATCTCTTCGGCACACTACTTTCAGCCTCGTGGTGGGCTCGTTTTGATCTCTCTCCATGTGTTGTGTCAAAGCAAAGCGCCTGCCCTTGAACATGTCGATGTTCTTTGGGCTCTGGATCCTTCGTGTGATACGTTCTTCGGGACTCCTCTCGTCCACCTTCCTTGGAAGGTCGGTGAGAGTGCCTTCCGCTCCTGGTATGCTGAGGGACTTCGGGGATTGTTCTTCTTCTTCCCTTCTGGGTGTTAGTTGCTGGCATCGGCGTATCCTGCAGCGGGTATGGTGGCTGCATAACATTGTTTTGCATCATGAAGTTGACCACTAACTGTAGATTTGCCAACTTGTTTGCCAAGTCTTTTACTTCCTTATCCCTCCGTAGGCACCTATCCCTCCATACCTGAAGGTTATCTTCGTTATAATACTTGCTTTGGTCTGTCCTCTTCGAAGCGTCGCCCTCCTAGCCGACGTCTTTCTCTCCTTGGCCCTGGTCATGAGTTTCTGTATTGTGGTTGTCTCCTTCAACGTCAAGGTCAATTGGTCTGCCACTCCCAACAGGAGTGTTGCCCCCAATGTTTTCCCTCTGTCCGTTATTGGCCATCTATTCTTCTATCTTCCCACAGACGGCGCCAAATTGTGTGAGTGATTTTCTGACCACACTGCCCACCTAGTAATCAGCTGGAGAGCATCGGTAGAATAGATGGCTTCAGCAAACTTGTAACAGAAAGAAAAGGCTCTGGCAGTGGCTCTTCCACTCGGGGGCACTCCGACGATCAAGTCTGTATATCTCTCAAAGATAATCAAGTGTTAAACTCACTACTCAAAGCATAAAACTGCGTACCTTAGAGCTACGGGGGTGCCTCTCTTTTATAGTTTACTCAATCCAAATCCCACTAGAAGCTTGACTTCTATGGACTCCAATTCTGTACTTACTTTGGATTTCTCAAGAGATAAAGATAAACTCCCTAAGAGCTTTATCCTTATCTTAGCAAAGTCTTCTCTTTACTCTAGGACTCTTGCCCCTTATCTATTATCTGCTTATCTCGGATTCCGATATATTCGGAGATAACCTTGGCCTCGCCGAGATAACCTCGACGTCACAACCAGGACACGTGGCACTTCGGCTGACACGTCGGCGTCACCTTACCACGTGTTGGTATTCAGAAAATACATCCCCACAGCAATCATTTGCAAAAGGTTATAGAATGAAATCTAAAAAAGCCTCGCGAATAAGCAACAAAACATAAATAAAAACATAAATCAATCTGTAAGATGCATTTACCTAATTATACAATTGATTAAGATCAGAATCTCCGTACATTTGAGTACATTTAACTATTTTGCAAGTACACTACAAAATCAATTCTACAACATAAAAGGTTATAGAATCAAATCTAAAAGCCTCACGAAATCATTTGCACATTTCAAATATAAATTAGATAAGTGATAGATCAGAATACCCCTAGGAATGGCAACGGGGCGGGGCGGGGCCGGGGATCACCCTCCCCGTCCCCGATCCCCGATGGTGGAAACTCCCCCCGTCCCCGGTCCCGACCCCGACGGGGAGCTCATCACTGCCCCCGCCCCCGCCCCTTAACGGGGATCAGGTTTCCCCGACCCCGAAAAGTCCCCGACCAAAAGAGAAGAAAAAAAAAAATTAGTTCCATGATTTCTTCAAACTACAACAACAACAACAACAACAACAATTATTAACAATGTTGTTCATCACCATTAACAATCTCATGAGCTCAAAAAATTAAGATGTAACAAATGTAAATAAAAAAAAAAATTCAGATCTAACAAATCTGTTGTTCATCACCATTAACAATCTGATGAGCTCAACAAAAAAAAAAAAATTAGATCTAACATATATATATATATATTTTCATATCAAATCAGATCATATATATATTGTTCATCACCAGATCAGATCACACACACACACACACACACACAACCATTCAATTCGAGGTCGGGGGATCGGGTCCCCGTCAGGCCGGGTTCCAATTGCCATCTCTAAGAACAAAATGATAAAATATTGTTCCCACTCAATAATTCTGCTATTATTATCAAAATACTTATTTATTTTATTACATAATTTGGGTCAAGTTTGGCAACCCTAAAATAATTCACCTTTTTATTATTTTATCTTTTATACATCACATTACCTCTCTACTTTTCTGCATATCTTTTTATAAAAAGACAAAAAGTATACTTATTTAGGTCATCCCAAACAACCCCTTGATATAACATTATTTATAGGTTATTGAAAAATACTAAGTCATTTTTAACTAAATGACCATATCTTAAATAAAATAATAAAAATATATATTTCAATACATAAGTGAATATTCATCACACCTAAATTTAAATGCTAGTAACTTTATTAGGTAGGTAAGCCATCTAAGTAATTATAATAAGGGAAAATATTTGGTGGTCACAAATTCTGTGACTTAAATGGTTCGAAACTGTCAAAACGACGTCGTTTTGCACAAAAAACAACGTCGTTTTGAGTGTTTTGAGTCACAAAATTTGTGACCCTTTAGCATTGGGCTTATAATAAGCATAAATGAATCTCAAATACAAAAAGTTACATAGTAATTTTGGAGTATTACTCGATTCCATTTATTAGTGAAAAGTGAAAGATGGTTCAAACTGTAATGGCCATACCTCACAATGTATCTTGCACGATAGTAGTAATTGGGAGTAGCATATAAATGATATCTTGCAAAACCCTCTTGGAGTTGAAAAAAATGAATATTTTTTTTGTTGATAAAAGAATACTAGATGAAATACTGATAAGGCCAAGATGATAGAAATTTTTTAGGTATGACCAAATGCAGGGCCAGCCTTGAATTCTATAGGCCTAAGCGAAGTTTCAAGAGGGGCTCTTATACATATTTATCAAATAAAAATTTTGAGTAATATAATAAATAGCAAAAATGCACAAGTTACTATTTGTGAGTATCAATACACAAATTTACTTATATGGATTAAGATAGGAAGAAATCATTAAAGAATTCAAAATGACAAAATCCAATTTACAATAAGAAAAAAAATGTAAAGCTACAATACCAAATAAAAATTGAAAAAAAGTGAAGGAGGCCGTAGATCACCTACTGATTTGAAAATAGTTTTTAATTTCTTTTTAATAATTTTTTTTTTCAATTAGGATAACTTTTTTTTATTTGTTTTTAATGTTGGCCTATAACATGTTTGTGTTTGGGCCTTTTTTTAGTGGATCCTTTTGTTTTGAAAAGCCTCTAACAATAATTGAGCTTTTTTTAAAACTTAATGATATAAAAATATTTTCAAAATTTAAAACCCTATTTTGAGTCAAAATTTAGAGATACTAGACGCAGGTCTCACTGGCTTCAGCCTAAGGCCGGCCTGACCAAATGACTAAATCAACTCAAGATTCTAATCAGGACGTAAATAAGCTGTTTAGTCCCGTTTTGTTGCCAAAACTGTACAAACCGCTGGGTGTCGAACATGATTTGAAACTTTCATACCAATAAAAAAATTTAAGGGACTAACTTTCTTCTAGTCTAATAATTGGACTAATGATCTAGTTGAGTAGTTGTAGGCTCACTTTAGGCCTATATTCTTCATCTAAGTCGAAATATTTTATTATTTTCTAAATAGATTATTCATACAAAAATTCATATCGATCGACTAATAGTCATATAATTGAATCACATTTGTATTTACAAAATGGACGATCAATATAATTTTCAAAAAGAAAATGATATATAAGTTCACTTTCTAAACCCATTTTATAGATCAAAATTCTAATAATATGTAAGTGATATGATTGGTTAATAATTAAAGAATATATAATAGAAAATGTTGTCTTAGATATTTAATTGATTGTCATATTATTTGGCTTAAAAAGTAAGTCGAATTTCTAGACTTGAATAGCAATGTGGAGAATATACCGTCTATTTTTTAAAAAATTAAAAAAATAAATGTGATCCAATCATATAATTATTAATAGTTAATCAGTTTGATTTTTCAAATGAATAAATTACTTCGTAAAAAACTAACAGTTCATCAAGGTGGGCCTAATGTGGGCTTACAACCACTTAACTGGGCCTTCTATTCCAACTATTGTACTCAAGAGATCCACGTAGCTTTTGTTGGGTCTATAAGGACAGTCACATACTCATCATAAAAGGTCATAGATCCACGTGTTTCTATTTATCAAAATTATAAGACAAATTCAAAATTAATTAAATTAATATTACGTATCATCTGTTCAAATTGACGTGTCTATCTGTCCAAATTATGCGACAAATTCCCATATGTTCAAATTGATGTGTCTAACACAACAATTACATGAGAATATATTCCCATCTTCAGCCTTGATAAGTATTCTGGCATCAACTGTTTTGTTTCCCTCCTTGCAGTCCCTTGGCTTTCCTTTCACTCCATCTCCTCCAACAACCCATATGCCATGAACTATAGGTTCATAGCTGTTGACTCTCTGAAAAAAGTCATAGTCCTTGTGGTTCTAGTCATCTGGTCAAGAACATGCTCTTGAGGCTGTCTTGAATGGATCATCACTCTGTTTTCTCTCCACACTTCCCAACACTCTTGTAATGGGCATTCCTATGTTGAAAGGCATGTATGGTAGTGACTTAGGAAGCCTCATGGTCCAAATAGTTGTCCTCCAATGCATCATTTGGTACACTTTGATGCTTTTCTTGTTTGAATACAGAGGAGCCAGGCTTCTCATTGCAGAGCAATTCCCAGACTCTGTTGGGTCTATTATCTCTTTCAAAATTAATATTACATACCATTTGTTCAAATTGACGTGTCTATTTGTCCAAATTATTTTAACTCATTTGTTAAAATAATTATAATTTGGATAGATAAGCAAAAATACTATGATAAATATATTTAATTTGGACATATAAGCAAAAATATTAGGACAAATAGATTATAATAATTTGGACAAATAGATTAAAAATATTAAAATAATATGAACAAATAGATTAAAAGTATAAAAATATTAGGACGCATATGTTAAAAGAATTTGGATAGATGGGTTAAAATATTGAGAAAGATCTTTTTAAAATAATTTGAATAAATAAGTTAAAAAATTTGAACAAATATGTTAAAAATATTGAGAAAGATAGGTTAAAACAATTTGGACAAATAGGATAAAAAATTGAACAGATAGATAAAAGTTTAGACAAATATATGATATTTCTCGAACTAAATTTCTTAAACCGTTATTTGGACAGATAGGTTAAAATACTAGGACATATCCACGCCTTTTTATAACCCGCATGAACTTCTCAACACTAAAATGTCCTTATGGCCCCAACAGAAGCACTCGTGTCCCTATTAACATATGCAGGTAAGAATGTGGATTTATCAAGGATATTCTCAGGATAAAACTGAATTAGTATTTTTCATTTAAAAATAAAAATATTTGTTTACCACTCAATTATACACCAACTACCGTGCTTAGGCAGCTTCTACCTTCATTCAACAAGATGGTTTTTAATTATGAAAAATCATTGCTAAACATTTTTCATTCAACAATTTCTCTTCCCTAACAATAGCTTTGTAGAACATTAGCAATATTGACAAATGAAAAAACAAAAGAAAAAAAAAGAAAATTATATAAAATATATATATATTTTTTTACTTTATAAATTCCTACTCAAATCATTAATCTAAACACAGTCTACAAGAGCGTAAAAGAAAGGGGAAAAAAATCCCCGCTATAATTCCTTAATGCAAGTAGTACAAATGGCTGATGCATGTTATGACAGTGAAACATCGCAACAAAGGGAAACTTTATGGTACACCGTTCCAGAAGTATGTACCATATGCACTCTATTATAATTGACATAATTTTATTATAAAATTTTATAGTATTAATTATAAAATATATAATATCGTCATAAATTAACATAACAAAATGTCTAAAATTTTATGATTTATATAACAAAAGTTTGTGACTTAGTTACGAAATCTTTTGGTACACTAATTTGTAACGAGATTACGCATTTTGTTATTGATGTTACAAAATTTTATAATAAAATTATGTCAATTTATAATAAGATACATATGATATATGCCCATAAAAAGACAACATACATAAGATTTTCCCACAACAAAATATCTAACTAATTAATCATTGAAAACTTCTATTGTAGCAGAAAGTGTGTCAATTTAATTTAGACCCCTATAATTTCCACCAAACACAATACCTTATAATTAATCAGGAAAAAATTAGTCTAACATCCCTCTCTAATTTTAGGTAATAGAAAAAATCCATAATTTTATTTTATTTTTAATTTATGTTACATTAGGTCCCTCACATCCTTTACTTTTATTTTATTCAAAAAAAAAAAAAATACCAACTTTACCTTCCCTCTGCCCTCTTCTCTATCTACATATTTGGGTCTCTTTTCTCTCTCTCATCCATCTCTTTGATCTCTCTCTTCTCAAATCTTAAAACCAAAACTCACCATCTCCTTACTCTCTTATACTGTAACCTCCGCCTACTTCCACTCTGACGATCGCTTCATCACCACCATCGCCGACTCCCACTCTGCCATCATTTTTCCATTTATCTTCTTTCTTCTCTCTCTCTACAGATTTGGATCTTTCCATCACCTCACAATCTTCTCTTTCCAAACCTTAGAACCCAATCCATCATCTCCTCATTCTTCAACACCGTCACCTTTACCTCCTTCCATTTCGACGACCGTTTTATCACCGCCGGCTTTGTCTATGTCTTCAATGCCAAGTTCCAAACCCCCTCCATCGCCTTTGCGGCTACGTCCGCCCTGTTGATCTTGTCCACTACTATAAGGATGGATCTTTGATCTATTTGCTGAAGAATGAAGAGTGGATGATCATGGACAATAATAAACTTACAGATCTAGAGGAATTTGAAGGACTTGCTGAAATTTCACTGGATCTATACCAGAATATTTGGAGGACTTACTGAAATTTCTCTAGAAATTTCTCTAGATCTATACCATAGAAATTTCACTGGACTTATATCAGGTAATTTTCTCTAGACCTATACCAGAGAATTTTGAAGGACCTACTGAAATTTCTCTGGATTTATACTATAGAAATTTCACTAGACTTATATCAGGTAATTTTCTCAGGACATATACTTGAGAATTTGGAGGAATTGTTGAAATTTCTCTACGCCTATACCAGAAATTTCTCTGGACCTATACTAGAGAATTTGGAGGACCTGCTGAAATTTCTCTTGACTTATACTATAGAAATTTCACTGGACCTACGGCAAAAATTTCTCTAGACCTATACTAGAGAATTTGAAGGACTTGCTGGAATTTTTCTGGACTTATATCAAAAAAAATTATTTGTGAAGAGAATTTTTTTTTGAAATTTCACTGGACATATACCGGAGAAATTTCACTTATACCTATATCTAGAATTTCTCTGTAATATTGATCTTTTTTGGCTATCACACACTTGCAATATGAAATTTCACCGGACTTATATCTGAAATTTCTCTATCATGCTGATTTTCTTTGAATTTTCTTTGCAAATGTAGTCAGAGAAATTTACTTGTATGTTGATTTTTTTCTAACACATTTGATTTTTCTCTGAAATTTCTTTGCAAATGTAGTAAGAGAAATTGACTTGCATGTTATTTTCTCTGCACATTTGATTTTCTCTTAAACTTCTCTACAAATATAGTCAGAGAAATTTACTTGCATGTTGATTTTTTCTAAAACATTTTATTTTCTTTGAAATTTTTATGTAAATGTATTCAGAGAAATTTTCATATTGATTTCTAACCCAGTAAAAATTTGTCAATTTTTTTTTTCTTTCTGAATTTCATATTCATCATAGATCTTGTTTGATAAATCTCGATAAGGGCATTCCAAAAATTTAATTTTATTGAAAATGGACATCTAAATAAAAAATTATTGAATTTTTAAGTTTCAAAAACTAAAAGACGTTTGAATGCAAATGCAAGGATATTTTGCTCCAATAATTTTAGAGAGAAGAGGAGCAACGTTTTTGAGGGACCTAAGATAGTATGAAATGTTGGGATGTCCTTTATCTCCTAAAATTACAATAGTAGGGACCTTAAAAAAAATCTCATTAATCAATACATGGTAAAAATTAAAATATAGGACTCAAAAGACTAATTATGGAATTATGTAAATGGTAAATTGGTGGTAAGATAATATCCTTAGAGGTGTTTTCTTATTTTGAATTTGACTCTTATCATTGTGCTTTTCCTTCTCTTATTCCAATCAAATGTAAAAAAAAAATTATAAAAAAAAAAGTTACCCAAACTAACAAATTTTACAATTTTTATTTTTTATTTTTTATTAACTAATGTGTTGTGTAATAAAGAAATATTGAAATCTGAAATAAGATCCACTTTAATAATGTGATAAGTGAAATATTGCTAGGGTAGTTAAACGAATCAAGTTATCCCACCTCGCATGTGTTAGAGCATCTCCACTCAAACCTTTAAAATTTGGTGTGCCAAAATTTTTTTAAAGACTTAGGTGGCAAATTGACATGTGTCAATCTAATATAGAAACTATCCACTCGATATATAAAATCTATTATTATATTATTTTTTAAAATGAAATCATTTTAGGGTAAACTATCAATAGGTCCTAATATTTAGACTTAATTCCCATCAAGTCCTATTGAAAATAAGTCATGATAAAATTGTCTCTAAAAATAATTTTTTTGTGATAATTTTTTAAATATGTCGCTAAAAATTGACAATTAGTGACTTTTTTTTGTCATGATTTTTATAAATTGTCGGTAAAACTTACAATTAGTGATTTTTTTTAATGACAAATTTTTCTCATAGGACCTATTAGACAATAAGTCCACTTATTAGGACCTACATGTAAGTACCCCATCATTTTATTGGGTAGACTCAACATTTGACATCAATATGAAGCATGTCAAATTTGACATGTTAAGTTCATATGTCAAATGTCAACTCAACATTTGACATATCGGGTGTAATTGATGCTTGATACTAAAATATAACTGTTAGAATGCCACATTAGATTTCAAGTATCGGGTGGAAGTGCTCTTAGACTTATTAAAAGTTTGTCTAAAATCGGCGTATTATGTAAATAAGCCACGATTAAACACAATTTAAGCTTATTAAATTTTCAAATCAAACTTAAACAATTTACTACTCATCTCTATAAGTTCAAATGTACTATAAAAAAATTAAGTTCTTCAAGCTCGACTCATTTTCGATTTGTTAAAAACTCATTTGAGATCGACTCGTTATGTAAATAAATTAAATTTAAACATATTTTGAAATTTTGTTAAGTTTTCAAGTCAAATTTAAGCAACTTAATGCCACATTAGATTTCAAGTATCGGGTGGAAGTGCTCTTAGACTTATTAAAAGTTTGTCTAAAATCGGCGTATTATGTAAATAAGCCACGATTAAACACAATTTAAGCTTATTAAATTTTCAAATCAAACTTAAACAATTTACTACTCATCTCTATAAGTTCATATGTACTATAAAAAAATTAAGTTCTTCAAGCTCGACTCATTTTCGATTTGTTAAAAACTCATTTGAGATCGACTTGTTATATAAATAAATTAAATTTAAACATATTTTGAAATTTTGTTAAGTTTTCAAGTCAAATTTAAGCAACTTATTACTTGGTCATTTATAGTTGTACACATCATTGAGTAAGAAAATTTATAATATTTGTTAATTTGTAAAACAGCACTATATAGTTTAAAAGAATTAAAAAAAATCAAAATGTAGAACCCAAGAGACCAATGGAACTGTGTAAATGGTAAGTTGGTGGGAAGCTAACAGCAGTACAAATGTTGATTGGTTGGTTGCCTCTTTCAATTCAAAACCGTTCAGCTACCAATCACAAACTTAATATGTTACCATCAGAAGGATCTCAATTCCCAGCAAACAGTTCTATGTCCAATTATAGGCTATGGTTGATTGAGTTAGAAAAAATTGTTTTATACCATGATTTTTTTGGAAAATTTAAGTTAGAATTTAAGTAGGACTCACAAATCATTTTTTACGAGTATGAGTGGTAATGCGAAGGTTTCCATGTGGTGATTAAGAATATATAATCAGATTATCAAAATTATTTATGGATGAATAGAAAATTGATGCCAAAACGGTACCAAAATTTTGCAAGGAGGAAAGTTATAAACCAAAGTGGATTAAACCTAAAATTTCACTTGCATGCCCCCAAACCAAACATCTCTTTGTGCCATATTTATTTCAATTTTGGTTTCAAACTTTTGTTGGAAATTTTGAATTTAAATTCTTCTGCAAGCATTCTGTTTTATTTGCTTTGATTAACAAAAATAAATATTTTTTGTTTCAACAGATTGATGGTATGATTTTTATTTTTATTTTTATTTTTATTTTTTGAAATTACTTTGAGAAACATAATACTCAAAACTCATCTAATCATATGCAGCCGACATAGCATTGGCTCTTAACTGTTTAATCCATGCTGGAAAGTTACAACTTGTGAAATGCTTCATATCTAACCTACATAAATATAATCCTTCTTTCTTCTAAAATTAAGGTTGTGATTGAATTTTGTATTTATGGGAATAAAAAAGAGTAGGGGAAATTGCTTCTACTTTATTTCACTTTTTTTTCCCCTTTACAAATTCAAGATTTGAACACATTTTGAAAGTGTCACAAAATTTAGGATTTATGAGCAAGAGAAGTTGCCCTATGATACGCGGTTTCCCTCTCACCCTTTAAGCGAAATGCTTTGAAATAAGAAAAATTCTTTAGATTTTGAAGAGGCATATCAAATAAACCATAATCACATTGAAATAAGTGGTACAACATAAAATTTGATTCTTTTTTAACACACACACATATATAGATATTAGGAAAGATTCTTTTTTATTTCTGTATTTTATATTCCACCTCTCACAACATTGCAAAGAAAAGGGTTCTCCGTCTCCCACCCCATCCAAAAAGAAAAAAAACAGTAATAGTAATTAAAAATGTGAGAGAATAAGGAACCCTCCCAAAAACTAAAAATAAAAACAAAGACAAACACATCAAAACGATAATAAAACAAGAAGGATACAAAGACCTTCAGTGCATGCTTTTTCAAGGAAAAACATTATTAAGTAAACAAAATAAAAATAAATTCGTAGTGGTGTCACATGAACCCACAGGTTAGAGAAAATGGTTGTATTTGGTACAACTTTTAAATTATAATTCTACACTCAAGTTTGAGTGCGGCATTTGTTTGCGGTTTTCAAAATATATTTTCACACCTGCGTTTGAAAAATAGTGTACCCGGATGTCCCCCGGACGTCCGGCCGGTTGACCGGAACAGTGTTCTTGATTTTTTTTTTTTTTGCACTTGTTATTTTTATATGTTAAATAAAAAATATTTTCAATTTTTTTTTAAATTTTTTATGAGTTTTGAATAGAATTTTGGGTTGTGTTTGGTTTTGAGTTGTAAGTTTTTATATAAAAATTATGTCACATCACTCAATTCAAAAACTCTTTTTAATTTTTTTTTCAAAACTCATTCACCAAACAAATTTTCTACACTCAAATTATAATTCCAAAACTCACAAACTCAAAATACAATTCATATTCTCAAATCATATTTACAAAATTCTACCAAATGCAAAGTGTCTTCCTATATTTAAATTATTGTCTTAGGAGAAAGTCTGCTTATGTGAACCCACTGAGAAGGGACTTGAACCAACCAATGCAGGATATTACACTATATTAATATAAGAGTAATGGTATATAAGAAAAAAATATGTACAAAATTTTCGTACAAAATAATGTGATATCTCGTGATTTCTTCATTTACAATAAAAATATCCATCATTACCCTCACTATTTTATAAATGTCACTACCGTGTCATTCTTGTTATAAATTTCACATAAAAATTCTATAAACATATCATTTTTTATTTTATAATTTTGCAATATATTTGATTGGTTGATGTGTGGTTTTATGTAATGCATTATGTGATCTTTTCTAATTATCATGAATAATTAGTGCTTTTGTGGTTGTGGATATGTCTATTCCTTCTTCAATTGTTAGAACATTTTTATTGCTCACAAGGGTGTTTAAGATTTTGTCCTGATTAATTTTCAAGCAATAATATTAAGATGACTACATTTATATATATCACATTTTATTTGCAATCTCATATGTCATAATTGGATTAACTCAATGGATCACACCACTAATGTCTATTATCAATACACTACACATGATAGATGTGATGTATAAATGTGGTACACAAATACAAGGGTGGACCCAGGATTCGTCGATGGGATGGACTAATATTGAGGTAAAATTATACAATATATTTTAAGTATAATCACATAAGAAAAAAGAGAATTTAATAATATAATCTAGATTAATATCTAAATTTATTGATTAAAAATAATCTACCAAAGTTGTGCTCGATGAGTTTTTAAAGATTCGAATTCATCGATTACAGAATCTAAATCAATTTTCAAAGTAAGGTCTTGTTCAAGGTAGGATTGTTCAAAAATCCGTTCAAACCGGTAATCCGGACCGAATCGTACGGTTTGGTTTGGTTCTATTAAGAACCGGTTCGGTTTCGATTTAAGAAATATGAGAACTATAAAAACGGTTCGGTTAATGGATTTTATGAAAAAATCACAGTTCGAACCGAACCGAACCGAACCGAACCGAACCGAATCGAATTTTAAAAGATATATATATATATATATAATATAGGACTGTTCAAAAATCCGTTTAAACCGGTAATCCGGACTGAACTAGACCGAATCGTACGGTTTGGTTCGGTTCTATTAAGAACCGGTTCGGTTTCGGTTTAAGAAATATGAGAACCGTAAAAACGGTTCGGTTAATGGATTTTATGAAAAAATCACAGTTCGAACCGAACCGAACTTTTTTGTAATTTTAATGATATTAGGATGATATAGATATGTAATGTTGAGTAATGCCTTAATATTATTAGTTTTTATCATGAGTTAAATGTAATTAGTTTGAGTAATTATTTTGCTAATATTAACAATTTATTCTTGTAAATAGAGATTTTTTGAACCGTGAACCAAATCGAAAATGAACCGTTATTTTAGTTTGGTTCTGGTCCGGTTTTACAAGTGTAATGGTCTGATCTGGTTCTCAAAATCACAGAACCGTTAGGATCGGTTTGGTTTTTGGATTTTCTCAGAACCGAACCAATCCGGACCGTGTACACCCCTAGTTCAAGGTAGAGAGACAAGCAATCGGCAAGAAACTCATCCCCCATTGAATTGCAAATGATAGTTTTAACATGCTTCATACCAGAAAATGCTCTTTCCATAGTCGCCGTAGAAACAAGAAGGGTTGACACAAGATGAATCAATTTGTAGATCATGGTGTAATGCACGAACTTTCTCGTCAAAAATAGTTTTCGACACAAATCGGCAAGGGTAGATATCTTATGAAACTCGGGATCACAAACAACATCAAGCTTATAATGCATTAGTTGACATCTCAAAACATGGATGCCCTGAGAAGTGAAATCTTGGGGATAAAATTTCTCGGCAAGATTGCAAATATTATCCACATAAAAAGATTTAAAATTGCCACTAGCATCTAAAGCCGAGCTAGGAGAAAGAAGTTCCACCACCCCATCATTAAATCTATGATCTAACTTCATCAATTGAAAATCAATTGTAGAGTTGAATATGTCAAAGTGATAATAATGCTCAATTGTTATGTGATCTTATTAACGACAACGACTTGTACCCTCTTCATAAGGAGAACTCATATCATGCATCGCAATGTTATGTCGATTGCAAAATAATACCACATTTGTTGCATAAGGAAAAATTTCAAAACATTGTTAATCAAATCCATTCTCTACCAAATTAAGATTAATATTACATACCATCTGTTCAAATTGACGTGTCTATCTGTCCAAATTATGAGATAAATAAGTTAAAATAATTTAAACCGATAAGCAAAAATACTAGGACAAATAGATTCAATTTGGACATATAAGCAAAAAAATTAGGACAAATAGATTATAATAATTTGGACAAATAGATTAAAAATATTAAAATAATTAGGACATATAGATTAAAAATATTAAAATAATATGAACAAATAGATTAAAAGTATAAAAATATTAGCACAAATATGTTAAAAAAATTTGGACAGATAGGTTAAAAATATTGAGAAAGATAAGTTAAAATAATTTGAATAAATAAGTTAAAAAATTTGGACAAATATGTTAAAAATATTGAGAAAGATAGGTTAAAATAATTTGGACAAATAGGATAAAAAATTGAACAAATAGATAGAAGTTTAGGCGGATATATAATTGTTTATGGAAAATTTCTTAAACTGTTATTTGGACAGATATGTTAAAATACTAGGACGTAATAAACGTCCTCATGGCCCAACAGAACCACCCGTGTCCCCAATAACATATGGAGGTAGCAATGTGGACGTAATAAACTGGATTAGTATTTTTCATTTAAAAATAAAAATATTTGTTTACCACTCAATTATACACCAACTACCGTGCTTATGCAGCTTCTTCCTTCATTCAACAAGATGGTTTTTAATTATGAAAAATTATTGCTAAACATTTTTCATTCAACAATCTCTCTTCCCCAACAATAGCTTTGTAGAACATTAACATTATTGACCAATGAAAAAAAAAATTAAGAAAATTATATGAAATATATATATATATATATTTTCTTTATAAAATTCCTACTCAAATCATTAATCTAAACAGTCTACAAGGGCCTAAAAGAAAGGGAAAAAAAATTCCCCCTACTCCTTAATGCAAGTAGTACAAATGGCCGATGCATGTTATGACAGTGAAACATCGCAGCAACAAAGGGAAACTTTATGGTACACTGTTCCAAAAATATGTATCATATGCACTTTATTATAATTGACATAATTTTATTATAAAATTTTGTAATATTAATCACAAAATACATAATCTCATCATAAATTAACATAATAAAATGTCCAAAATTTTGTGATTCATAAAACAAAAGTTAATGACTTAGTTATGAAATCTTTTGGTACACCAATTTGTAACGAGATTACGCATTTTGTTATTGATGTTACAAAATTTTATAAAAAAATTACGTTTATTTATAATAAGATATGTATGATACACACCTTTAAAAGAAAACATACATAAGATTTTCCCACAACAAAATGTCTAACTAATTAATCATTGAAAACTTCTATTGTAGCAGAAAGTGTGTCAATTTAATTTAGACCCCTATAATTTCCACCAAATACAATACCTCGTAATTAATCAGGAAAAAATTAGTCTAACATTCCTCTATAATTTTGGGTAATAGAAGAGGTCCATAATTTTATTTTTTTTTAATTTATGTTACATTAGGTCCCTCACATTCTTTACTTCTATTTTATTAAAAAAAAATACCAACTTTATCCTCACTCTACCTTCTTCTCTATCTATATATATGGGTCACCCTTCTCTCTTTCATCTATCTCTCTGATCTCTCTCTTCATAAACCCTAAAACCCAAATCCACCATCTCCTTACTTTCACACACCGTTACTTCTGCATCCTTTCACTTCGATGGTCGCTTCATCACCGTCGCCCACTTCTACTCTGACATCATTTTTCCATTTATATTCTTTCTTCTCTCTCTCTACAGATTTAGATCTTTCCATCACCTCACAATCTTCTCTTCTCAAACCCTAGAACCCAAATCCACCATCTCCTCATTCTTCAACACCGTCACCTCCGTCTCCTTCTATTCCGACGACTGTTTTATCATTATCGACTTTGTTCATGTCTTCGTCGCCAAGTTCCAAACCCCCTCCGCTGTCTTTGCGGCTACGTCCACCTCGTTAACCTTGTCTACTACTATGAGGATGGGTTCTTGATCTATTTGTTGAAGAATAAAGAGTGGGTGATGATGGACAACAATAAACTTATAGATCTTGAGGAATTTGGAGGACCTGCTGAAATTTCTCTGGATCTATACCAGAAAATTTGAAGGATTTACTGAAAATTTTCTGGATCTATACCATAGAAATTTCATGGGACTTATATCAGGTAATTTTCTCTAGACCTATACTAGAGAATTTGAAGGACCTACTGAAATTTCTTTAGATTTATACCATAGAAATTTCACTAGAGACCAGGTAATTTTCTCTGGACCTATACCAGAGAATTTGGAGGAACTGTTGAAATTTCTCTGGACCTATACCAGAAATTTCTCTAGACCTATACAAGAGAATTTGGAGGACCTGCTGAAATTTCTCTTGACTTTTCATTGGACCTATGGCAGAAATTTCTCTAGACCTATACTAGAGAATTTGAGGACCTACTGGAATTTTTCTGGACTTATATCAAAGAAATTTATTTGTGAAGAGAATTTTTTTTGAAATTTCACTAGACTTATGCCAGAGAAATTTCACTTATACCTGTATCTGGAATTTCTCTGTAATATTGATTTTCTTTGGTTATCACGCACTTGCAATATGAAATTTCATTGGACCTATATCTGAAATTTTTCTATCATGTTGATTTTCTTTAAATTTTCTCTGCAAATGTAGTCAGAAAAATTTACTTATATGTTGATTTTTTTTCTAACACATTTGATTTTTCTCTGAAATTTCTCTGCAAATGTAGTAAAAGAAATTAACTTGCATGTTATTTTCTCTACACATTTGATTTTCTCTGAAATTTCTCTACAAATATAGTCAGAGAATTTACTTGCATGTTGATTTTCTCTAAAACATTTGATTTTCTTTGAAATTTCTATGTAAATGTATTTGGAGAATTTTTCATATTGATTTCTAACTCAGTGAAATTTTGTCAATTTTTTTTTCTTTCTGAATTTCATATTCATCATAGATTTTGTTTGATAAATCTCGACAAGGGCATTCCAAAAATATAATTTTTGTTGAAAATGGACATCTAAATCAAAAATTATTAAAATTTTAAGTTTTGCAAATTTTCAAAAAGTGAAAGACGTTTGAATGTAAAATGCAAGAATATTTTAGTCCAATAATTTTAGAGGGAAGAGGTGCAATGTTTTTGAGGGACCTAAGATAGTATGAAAGGTTGGGATGTCATTTATCTCCTAAAATTATAATAGTGGGGACCTTAAAAAAATTCTCATTAATCAATACATGGTAAAAATTAAAATATTGGACTCAAAAGACTAATTATGGAATTATGTAAATGGTAAATCGGTGGTAAGACAATAGCCTTAGAGGTGTTTTCTTATTTTGAATTTGACTCTTATCGTTGTGCTTTTCCTTCTCTTATTCCAATCAAATATAAAGAAAAAAAAAATTATAAAAAAAAAGAAGTTACCCAAACTAACAAACTTTACAATTTTTTTTTATTATTGTTAACTATTGTGTTGTGTAATAAAGAAATATTGAAATCTTAAATAAGATCCACTTTAATAATGTGATAAGTGACACATTGGTAGGGTAGTTAAACGAATCAAACTACCCTAACTCGTACGTGTTAGAGCATCTCACTCAAACCTTTAAAATTTGGTGTGCCAAATTTTTTTAAAAGCTTAGGTGGCAGGTTGACATATGTCAATTTGACATAGAAACTCTTCACCTGATATATCAAATCTATTATTATATTATTTTTTAAGATAAAATTATTTTATTGGGTAGACTCAACATTTGATATCAATACGGAGCATGTCAAACTTGACATGTTAAGTTCATGTCAAATGTCAACTCAGCATTTGACATATCAGGTGGAATTGATGCTTGATACTAAAATATGATTGTTAGAGTGTGACATTAGATTTCGAGTATCGGGTGGAAGTGCTCTTAGACTTATTAAAAGTTCGTCTAAGATCGGCTTATTATGTAAATAAGCAATGATTAAACACAATTTAAGCTTATTAAATTTTCAAATCAAACTTAAACAATTTACTATTTATCTCTATAAGTTCATATATACTATAAAAAAATTAAGTTTTTCGAGCTCGACTCATATTCGATTTGTTAAAAACTCATTTGAGATCAACTCGTTACGTAAATAAATTAAATTTAAATATATTTTAAAATTTTGTTAAGTTTTCAAATCAAATTTAAGCAACCTATTATTTGGTTCATTTATACTTCTACACATCATTGAGTAAGAAAATTTATAATATTTGTTAATTTGTAAAACAGCACTATATAGTTAAAAAGAATTTAAAAAAATCAAAATGTAGAACCCAAGAGACCAATGGAACTGTAGGTAAGTTGGGGGAAGGTAACAGCAGTACAATTGTTGTTTGGTTGGTTGCCTCTTTCAATTCAAAATCGTTCAGCTACCGATCAGAAGGATCTCAATTCCCAGCAAACAGTTCTATGTCCAATTATAGACTATGGTTGATTGGGTTAGAAAAAATAGTTTTATACCATGATTTTTTGGAAACTTTTAAGTCAGAATTTAAGTAGGTCTCACAAATTATTTTTTACCAGTATGAGTGGCAATGTGAAGGTTTCCATGTGCTGATTAAGAATATATAATCAGGTTTTTAAAATTATTTATGGATGAATAGAAAATTGACGCCATAAGGGTACCGAAATTTCGCAAGGAGAAAAGTTATAAACCAAAGTGGATTAAACCTAAAATTTCAGATGCATCCCCCAAACCAAATAACTCTTTGTGCCAAATTTATTTCAATTTTGGTTTCAAACTTTTGTTGGAAATTTTGAATTTAAATTCTTCCTCAAACATGTATTTTCTGTTTTATTTGCTTTGATTAACATATATATATATATATATATATTTAACAGATTGATGGTATGATTTTTATTTTTATTTTTAATTTTTGAAATTACTTTGAGAAACATAACTCAAAACTCATCTAATCATGTGCAGCCGACATAGCATTGACTCTTAACTGTTTAATCCATGCTTGAAAGTTACAATTTCTTAAATGCTTGATATCTGATCTACATAAATATAATCCTTCTTTCTTCTAAAATTAAGGTTGTGATTGAATTTTGTATTTATGGGAATAAAAAGAGTAGGGGAAATTGCTTCTACTTTATTTCACTTCCTTTTTTCTTTTTTTCTTCCTTTACAAATTCAAGATTTTAATACATTTTGAAAGTGTCACAAAATTTAGGATTTATGAACAAGAGAAGTTGCCCTTTGATGCACTATGTCCCTCTCACCCTTTAAGCGAAATGCTTTGAAGTAAGAAAAACTCCATAGATTTTAAAGAGGCAGATCAAATAAACCATAATCACACTGAAATAAGTGGTACAACATAAAATTTGATTCTTTTTTAACACACACACATATATAGCTATTAGGAAAGATTCTTTTTTATTTATGTATTTTATATTCCACCTCTCACAACATTGCAAAGAAAAGGGTTCTCCATCTCCCACCCCATCCAAAAAGAAAAAAAAAAAATTAGTAATAGTAATTAAAAATGTGAGAGAATAAGGAACCCTCCCAAAAACTAAAAATAAAAATTGTTAGCTGTATATTATTATAGATGTATCTTATCTATTTGTATTGTATCTCTCTTTATCTCTATCTCCTTCTAGTCTTATCTCTATCTTTTTCTGTACCTATCTAGGTTTCCTTTCTGCCTATATATACAAGCTTCTCCTATTGTATTTTTCTCTTTTCTCTTCTCTCTCTACTTTCATAACATGGTATCAGAGCCTAGGGTTCTCTCTTAGCCTCAATTTTTTTTCTTTTTGGGTTCTGTCCTCGATTGGTTTTTGCTGGCTTCTGCGTATTTAGTCCATCCCTGTTTCCACATTTGGCCTATACTCTCCTCTTCCTTTCTTCGCGACGAAGTCAATGTCACTAGAATCACCTCCATCGGACGTCACACGCGCCCTGACGCACCTCCCCAATCCCGGCGCATCGGTTGCCTTTGGTTCCACTCTCACTATGCTCCTACATGCGTCGTCTCATCCGTCCTCGGCTTCTGCCCTTCGGCTTCCGCCTCAGCCACCATTGGCTCGCCCATCGACTTCCGCTTCAGTTGCTCCATCCTCGGCTTCTGCCTCAACTGACTCTCCTTCATCTTCCACCTCAACCGACTCTCCTTTGGCTTCTGCCCGGCTTCTCTTAGCCGTGTGCCTTGTTTTGTTCAGCCGCTGATGTCAGCCCTTCACAGCCCCTACCTGGCTACTGACATCATCCCAGCTCAGTGCTGACGTCAGCCCGAATCTGTCCTTAAGGTTTTTCTGCCTTCTGAATCTGTTGGTGACCTTCGTTTTGGCATTTATGGATCGTACTGAGAACATTCAATTTGTTTCTGTTATCCTTGATGGGTTCAATTATGTTAGTTGGGCTCAAGCTCTCTCTAGCTTCATTAAAGGAAAATGTCTATGGCGGATCATTACTGGTGTTCTTCTCAAGCCCCATGTGATAACCCTCACCACTGATTAGTGCTAATCTATGATTAAGCATGCTAGGTGGCTGATTGACTGAATTTCTGAACCGATTGATTGAGTTTATTAGTTTAAATGCAAATCTATCTGTTTGACTACTAAATGATCTGTTCATGTTTTATGTTTTAAACTGCAAATTGAAGGCCTTATCGACGGCCGAATCCGAAATTGATTAGTATTTTATGCTAATTGGAATTTATGTGGTTTTATGGTATGTTTAATTGAAATTTGATTTGATATGATTAAATTAGATTAAATAGTGTTGAATCACATTAGTTGCCTTAACTACCATTTTGCCATCTAGTGGGCCACCTCACACTTCTTGTTTAGAGCTTAGTCTTGCATCATTTTGTGTTCACTTCCTAGACCCAAAAACGTGAGAGAGAGCTAGAGAGTTGGAAGAGGAGCTTGAGTCCATCAAATTGGCTTGAAACTTAGGAGATTTGAAGGATAATTGCAAATTGAGCTTGTATATCTTGAATTCAAACCTAAGGTAGGACATTTACCTTCTTGTTTGTGAATTTAAGTCAGTTCTTGCATGGTTAATGAGTCATTAGTGATCTAAGTCTAGAATTGGTTCTAACATGTTGAATTATGGCTTAAATCTTGCATGCATGTTCACATTTTTGAGTTTTGAGGTCTTTCCATGAAATTTACTACATGCATGTTCATATTTTGTTTATAGTTCAAGAATTCATCATGTGTTTGGAAGGATTGAGTTATTTGATCATGTATTGGAAGCTTTGGTTTCAATTGAACACATGCATGTTCATTCACATTATGTTCTTGAAGTTATTGTCGAAAATGGTGTTGAATTGACTTACCTCTGGGCTTTGATTTTGCAAATTGATCTTTGAAACATGTCATATTATGAGTTTTAAAGTGTTTTTCAAAAAATTAGCCCAAAAGGATCGAATTTGATGCTTTAAATGTTGAGTTTCATACTTGGAGACAAATTTGGAAATTCCAGATTTTGGATCCACGCTCGAGCGAGGAACTCCACGCTCTAGCGTACACTCTGAGATCATGCAGTCCGCTTGAGCAAGAAAAGTAGCGTTCGAGCGTGAAATGCGTGTATCCAGCACTTTGCATGTGTTTACAGTCTGCTCGAGCGAGGGAATGCACACTTGAGCGAGGACTTGTGTCTCACGCTCGAGCGGGGGTCGAGCACCTGTAGAGCGTGAATTTCATGTATCTAGTACTTTTGCAGCCCGCTCGAGTGAGAAAAGTCACGCTCGAGCGGAGATCCTTTGTCTGCATGTCCGCTCGAGCGTAGAAAGCCACGCTCGAGCGAGACCCCTGTTTCTGAAAATTCTGAAAAGTGCTTTAAAGTGCATCTTTGCATCCTCATTCCATCCTAGGCATTCTTAGGCCTAGTTTAAGGCATCTTAATGAGGATAATGCTATAGAACCATATCGAGTCAAGATAGGGACTAAGTCATTGATTCCTAAGTGTGTAACGTAGTGTGTGTTCATCCTGCAACTGTGTAGGGTTGGCATCCGAAGACGCTCACTAGCCTATCTGTAACCTAGAACTCTGTGAGTAACAATGTTGTAAAGATATGCTCAATTATGAATATTTTTTGAATGATCAACTGTACTACTTTCTGAAATGATATTTCGTACTGAATGAATGCTTGTCCTACTTGCGAACTGTATTTGTGGCATCCATAGAAATTTACTGTTACTGTACTGTACTGCTAATGTTATAGAGATCTCTGTTGGTTCTCATGTTTGGAACCACTACTGTTTACTGATATGATGGCCATCAACTGACTGTTCGGTCTGTTAAGACCTACTGTACTGTTTGCTATTGGATATACCACTTATGACTGCTATGATCGAATAACTGATATACTATTCAAATGACTGTTTTAAATACTGAAAGGACATTCATTCCTAACCTCTTTACGCATATGTTATTCACTGAACTTTAGCTTACTGTTTATATATATATATGTAGGTGTCCAGGCACCGGATCGGAGTTAGGAGCGTTGGGTTAAACTCCCTTTTTGTCAAGCCAACCAACGTGCCTCACTGCGAGGTTCTATGTGTCTCCAAGCCAAGGCTGCTTCGGGGTGTTTTAGATTCCCCCTTTCTATCTCTATTTTGTATAGACTGTATAGACTTGTACTGTACTGTTATGGTAGGAATTTGGTCCCTAACCTGAATGATTGTATATGTATGTATATACTGTTTGGTTCTGAATGTGTATATGTATGAAAAGTCTTTTTGCATACAAACTGTCACAGCTCATTGGACATCTTTTATTACTGTTTTGGCTTCCGCCAGCCCCTATGCTCTGTATTACTATCATTACTGTTAAGCAGGCCTTCGGTAATCACGAATTACTGGCCAGTTACAGTGGTAAACCCAATAGGGGCGGGTTTGGGCTGTGACAGAGTGGTATCAGAGTGATACTGAACCACGAATTATACCGCACACACGTGTCCAAATGAGCTATAGGATGTCCTAGAAATGTGAATAGGGCATTGAATGAGCATTGAAAAAGTGTGTGTAGCCATGACATGAATATATGTGCTAATGTGTTAATATGTTAAGTATGCAACTGTCTATGTTTATAATTGCCATAATTGTCTATAGTGAAATGGATAATGCAAGAAATGCTGATGAACCTGAATCATTTGAGGCCAGAATGGCAAGGCTCGAAAGAACAGTTGAACTGCTAACTGAGGCCTTAAGGCTAAAACAGAACCAACAGCCCCCACCTCCTCCGGTACAGCCGGAACCGAATATGAATGATGATATAATTGCTCTAATGCAGAAGTTCAGTAAGATGAAACCACCGTCATTCCAAGGAGGCCTTGAACCATTAAAGGCCGAAGCGTGGGTGCTAGAAATAGAGAATTTAGTTGAAGTGTTTCCGTGTTCTGAAGCACACAAGGTCCTATTGGCCACTTTTACATTGCAAGAGGAGGCCAGAAAGTGGTGGATGCTTGTCCGTGACACCAACACTGTTATGACTTGGGCTCAGTTTAAGGGATCCTTCTTTGAGAAATACTTTCCGCAGTGTGTTAGGGACAGAAAAGTGACTGAGTTTAAACAACTGAGACAAGGCACTATGTCCGTAGCTGAGTATGAATTGAAATTCACTGAACTCACCAAATATGCAGCACACATAGTGGATACCGATTACAAAAAGACCAGGAAGTTTGAA
This sequence comes from Camellia sinensis, assembly GCF_004153795.1. Taxonomy (NCBI): domain Eukaryota; kingdom Viridiplantae; phylum Streptophyta; class Magnoliopsida; order Ericales; family Theaceae; genus Camellia; species Camellia sinensis. The sequence continues at coordinate 1,071,235 of NW_021024657.1, read as the reverse complement.
GGTGGCCTTAATGTTGAAATCCTTGACAGAATCAATGTTCTGAAACTACTGAAGTATGTAGATGTTCTTGACCGAGCAATAACGGCTGAGTCGAATATCGAGGCACTGAAACAGACTGAAACACCAGCGACCGAGTGGCGTGGTAAGAGACGAGGCTTCAAGTTTAAGAAAGGTCAGAACAGTTCAATGAATAAAAAGCAAAATACAGGGTCAACAACCAGTTCCAGTCAGGGTAGTGGTTCCATACCGCCCTGTTCTGAATATGGTAAGAAACATAAAGGGGTTTGTTATAAAATTTCAGGTACTTGTTACAGGTGTGGCAAGGTGGGCCACATGGTCAAAGATTGCCCTTCTGCTCCTTAGGGCAATAGTAAAGCTGCACCAAGCGCAACAGCATCAACTGCTCCACTGAAACCCAACCCCAAAGCTACCGGAAAAGAGCCTATGAGTCAAGGCCGAGTGTTCGCACTCGTATCGGGAGATGTACAGAATACCGAGACCGTTGTGTCAGGTATACTCTCAATTTGTGCTCAAAATGCATATATTCTGATTGATTCGGGGTCTACACATTCATATGTAACGCATGCTTTTTCGCAAAAATTAAATAGACCACTGGAACCTATGAACTATCTATTAGCTGTATCTTCACCTATTGGGGGATCCATGACTTGTGCTTATATGTACCCTGCATGTGAGATTATTGTTGAAGATGCGCATTTGTATATTGATTTATTGCCTCTGAATATTGATTTATTGCCTCTGAATATTAATCACTTTGACGTGATATTGGGAATGGACTGGTTAACAAAATATCATGGTACCATAGACTGTGTAACAAAACAAGTTATTTTTCGCCCACCTGGATTGCCTAAATTTGTGTTTAACGGAGTTGGAGTAGTACCTCCCCCATATCTAATTTTGTCTATGAAAGCATTTAAACTGATTAAAAAGGGATGTAAAGGGTATCTATGTTGTATATTGACTATACCTACTGATGCTAAAACTGATGTGAACAGTATTCCTATAGTCAGAGAATTCCCAGATGTTTTTCTAGATGATTTGCCAGGAGATTTGATTGACAGGGAGATTGAATTCACTGTTGATGTGTTTCCATGTACATAACCAGTATCTAAAGCTCCTTACAGAATGGCACCGACTGAATTGAAAGAGTTGAAAGTTCAGCTACAAGAACTTTTAGATAAGAAGTTCATCAGGCTCAATACTTCACCGTGGGGCGTGCCGGTCTTATTTGTGAAAAAGAAAGACGGCTCGTTGAGACTTTGCATTGACTACCGTGAACTGAACAAGGTAATAGTGAAAAATAAATATCCATTATCTCGTATTGATGACTTATTTGATCAGTCACAGGCTGCCCAAGTGTTTTCTAAAATTTACCTTAGATCCGGATACCACCAGTTGAAAGTCAAGACAGGGGACATTGAAAAGACTGCCTTTCAAATGAGGTATAGACATTATGAATTCTTAGTTATGCCTTTCGGAGTTATGAATGCACCTGCTGCATTTATGGATCTTATGAACAGAATTTTCAAACCATACCTAGATGAATTTGTAGTTGTTTTCATCGATGATATTTTGATTTATTCCAAAAGCACGGAAGAACATGAACATCATTTGAGAATTGCCTTGCAGACCCTAAGAGAACAAAAACTGTATGCTAAACTGACAAAGTGTGAATTTTGACTTGATAATGTAATGTTTTTGGGGCATGTAATCAGTAAGGATGAAATTTCAGTTGATCCGCAGAAAATCGAAGCAGTAGTGTATTGGCCTAGACCAACAAATGTTACCGAAGTCCGAAGTTTTCTAGGCTTAGCCGGGTATTATAGAAGGTTTGTCAAAGACTTCTCCAAAATTGCCCTACCACTGACTCAATTGACTCAAAAGGGGATATCATTTGACTGGACCGATCAGAGAGAATCAGCCTTTCAAGAGTTAAAGACTCGACTTGTGACTGCACCGATTCTTACTCTACCCTCAGGTACGGACGACTATACTATATTTAGTGATGCTTCTTATAAGGGTTTGGGATGTGTTTTAATGCAGAATGGTAAAGTGATTGCGTGTGCTTCCCGACAACTGAGACTACATGAAAAGAATTACCTGACCCATGATTTGGAACTTGCTGCAGTAGTGTTTGCACTGAAAATCTGGCGTCACTACCTTTATGGGGCAACATGTGAGGTGTATACAGACCACAAGAGTTTGAAATACTTCTTCACACAGAAAGAACTGAACATGAGGCAACGAAGATGGTTAGAACTAATAAAAGACTACGATCTGTAAATTCTGTACCACCCAGGGAAAGCTAACACTGTTGCCGATGCGTTAAGTCGGAAATCGATGGGAAATTTAGCCTGTTTACTCACCGGGCAGAAAGAATTGCTATGTGACCTTGAAAAATTTGAGGTTGAGATTGTTATGCGTGAACAAGGTGGAACTTTACCTGTTATTTCTGCTCAATCGGCACTTATTGAAGAGATTGAAGAGAAACAGCAACAGGATGACGTCTTGAAGAAGATCATCGATGAACGAGAATCTAAACCGAGGCCGGGTTTCAAATTTGAGAACAATGTACTGAAATTTCAGGGAAGGTTATGTGTACCGAGTGATTCTAAACTGAAAAGAAGAATTCTGCAAGAGGGCCACAATTCAAAACTGTCTATCCATCTAGGAAATACGAAAATGTACCAAGATTTGAAACTGAATTTCTGGTGGCTGGGAATGAAGAAAGAGATTGCTGACTTTGTGTCGAAATGTCTTCATTGCCAACAAGTTAAAGCCGAACATCAACGACGCGCAGGCTTACTGCAACCCTTACCTATATCGGAGTGGAAATGAGAACATATCACCATGGATTTCATTGTTGGTTTACCTCGCTCCAGTAAAGGTATGGACTCAATTTGGGTTATTGTTGATAGACTGACTAAATCTGCTCACTTCTTACCAGTCAAAACAATTTATAATGCAGACAAATTGGCTATAATCTATATTGATGAGATTATTAGATTACATGGAGTGCCTGTGTCTATTGTTTCTGATAGGGACTCGAAGTTTACATCGAGATTTTGGCAAAGCCTACAGACTGCAATGGGTACTGAACTGAGACTGAGTAGTGCATACCATCCTCAGACGGATGGCCAGTCAGAAAGAACAATCCGGACTCTGGAAGATTTACTGCGGATGTGTGTTCTTGATTTCTAAGGAAATTGGGAAAGCCATTTACCTTTAGCTGAGTTCGCCTACAATAACAGTTTTCACTCGAGCATTGGTATGGGGCCTTTTGAGGCTTTATATGTGTTACGACCCAAATCCGCCCCTATAGGTTTAGCATCGTAACCGGCCAGTAATCGTCGGATTACCAAAGGCCTCTTAGCAGATTAGCAAGTAATAAGGGGTTGCGGAAGCAACTAGACAAAATAAACAAAGTCCAATGAGCTGTGATGACGTACATGGGACAGAGTAAGTCAAATTTATTTATATTCATAAGCATGCTAGTCAAGGGACACCAATATTCACAAATATTTACAGACTGTAGTTTCCAGATCCTGACTTTACAAACAGACAGAGACTAGCATAACTACAAAAATAGCCATGGCAATTGACTTCAACTGGAACCTCTTCGGAAGACGTAATGGTTGGCTAACAAAACTGGGGTGTAGGCCATCAACCCTGGGTCTGGTCTCATACTTGCTCACCTACATACATAATATAAGGAGTGAGCTAAAGCCCAGTGAAAAATAACAGAGTAAAGGGGTTTAATGAATGATAACCATATTGAGTACAGAAATCAGAAATCAATCCCTTATCAGTTCGGAAACATAATCATATTCGTATCAGAAAAGAATCACAGTCACACCCATATTCAAATCATGTGTGGTATATTCCCCTTAGCATAACATATCATGTTAGTCAAGCATAGTAAGTCCCATAATGGAACCTCCGGTATCGGGTAACATATCCGTGCCACGGTATTGTTTCCCCCAGGCGAGGGCCTGTGCCACGGTATTAACCCCCGGGCTAGGGCCTCATGACCATGTGCCTCAGTATTGTGTCCCTTGGACGAGGGCCTCGGCTAAGGGTACCACGTTTACATTTCAAGGAAAATTGGACAATCATTCATTCATTCAAAACATAGAATTTCAGAACTTATCATCTCCTGTCATTGGAAAATAATTAAAGTTAAACATAACTTTACAAAGTTATTACTCACAAACAATTGCTCGGCCCAACTAGATGGTAAAATGGCTCTTCACTTGTCCTGAGGTGCGGGACCTACACGAACACGCATACAATTATTACTTCGTTAATCTTAGTGTGTGCTTAACCATTAACCTCATTATGGAGTCTTAAACATGGCTTAGGAATGCCTAGGATGGGATGGGGATGCAAAAATACACTTGACAATATTTTTCAAAATTTTGCTGAAACAGGGGTCGTACGCTCGAGCGTGGACTTCTACGCTCAAGCGGACATGTAGACAAAAGGAATCTGCTCGAGCGTGGATTACTCCGCTCGAGCAGACTGCAAGCTACAGTAAAAGTACTGGATGCACGAAATTCACGCTCAATGGGCGCTTAATACCCGCTCGAGCGTGAGACACAAGTCCTCGCTCAAGCGCGCACTACCCCGCTCGAGCGGACTGTAAACACAGGCAAAGTACTGGATACACGAAATTCCCGCTCGAGCGTACTGCATGAACTCAGTATGTACGCTCGAGTGTGGAGTTTCTCGCTCGAGCGTGAGTCCAAAATCTGGAATTTCCAGATTCGAACCTCAAGCTCAAAACTCAACTACAATGCACCAAATTCGATCCTTTTGGGCTAATTTTCTGAAAAACACTTATAGACTCATAATATGACATGTTTCAAAGATCAATTTGAGAAATCAAAACCCAAAGGTAGTTCAATTAAACACAATTTTCAAATAAACTTCAAAAACATGAAGAGCAATGCAAAATTCAACACATGCATGGGTTTCTTGAAACTCCAAAGTTCTAAAACAAGATCAAATGCAAGATTTAACTTCAAAACATGGTGAGTTCATGGACTATAACAAAAATGTGGACATGGATCCAAGAATTACTATGAAAACAACCTCAAACTTCATGATATGCACATGCATGCAAGAATTCCTACTCAATTCAACATTTAGAACCAAAACTTGACTCTAAACTCTAATTCACCATGAACCATACAAGAAGTAACTCAAAATCACAATGGAGAAGATGAATTCTCTACCTTATGTCTTGAATGTTAAGATGTAGGAGCCTAATTATACAATCCTTTCTTCAATTCTTCAAATTTCCTAGCCAAATTCTTGATGAACTCAAATTCTCCTACTCTCCCTCTCTCTCGAATTGGTCTTGTGGATGGAGAAGAGTGATGAAAACAAAACACCTAATTCAAGTCTAAACAATGGTTTAGATAGTGGCCCACCAAGTGAAATTTTGGTAATTTACTCAAACAAGTATAAATTAACATGATTTAATCTAATTTAATCGCGCCGAACCGAATTTTAATTAAACCTACCATAAAATTCTATAAATCCTAACTAGAACATATATCAAGTTGATTTCTGATTCGGACGCCGATAAGGCTTTCAATTCGCAGTTTAAAGTCAAAAACATGAAAAGATTATTTTATGGCAAACAGATAGGAACACATAAATAATGCAATACACATGCAAAAAAGTTCCAAATCCTTCCCAAAATTATTGTTAGGCATAATTAAGCACGAATTACGTTAATCAGGGGTTGGGGTTATTACAGTCTTCCCCCCTTAAAAAGAGTTTGGTCCTCCAAACTCGAATTACCTTCATTTTGAATCAACATTGGGTCCAATGGGAACAATTCCGGATATCTCGTCATCATTTTATGGCAAACAGATAGGAACACATAAATAATGCAATACACATGCAAATAAGTTCCAAATCCTTCCCAAAATTATTGTTAGGCATAATTAAGCACGAATTACGTTAATCAGGGGTCGGGGTTATTACAGTCTTCCCCCTTTAAAAAGAGTTTGGTCCTCCAAACTCGAATTACCTTCATTTTGAATCAACATTGGGTCCAATGGGAACAATTCTGGATATCTCTTCATCATGTCTTCCTCGGTTTCCCAAGTTGCATAGGTTCCTCCGTGGTTTTGCCAATTAACTTTTACCAGCAGTATTTCTTTATTTCTCAACCTTTTGATCCGGCGATTCACAATCTGGATAGGTCTTTCCTCATAAGTGTAGTCATCTTTCAAAAGTACATGTGTCGGTTCGATGACGTGGAGTGGATCTCTCAAATATTCTCGTAGCATCGATACATGAAATACGTCATGTATATGTTCTATTACTGGAGGCAAGGCTACCCGATACGATACTGGATTGATCTTTTCGAGAGCTTCATAAGGTCCAACATACCTTGGCACCAACTTGCCCCTAACACCAAACCGAGTTTGACTCTTCATCGGGGTCACCTTTATGAACACATGGTCTCCAACTTCTTATTCCTTATCTCTCCTTCGAACATCGGCATAGCTTTTCTACTGACTCTGTGCAGTTTTTAGACGCTGCTGTATTATCTTCACTTTCTCAGTTGTTTCTTGCACAAGTTCCGGTCCCAACAAAGGTCAATCATCAACTTCAGCCCAACATATTGGAGAACGACACTTTCTTCCATATAAAGCTTCGTAAGGAGCCATTCCGATGCTTGAATGGTAAATGTTGTTGTACATGAATTCAGCTAATGGCAAGTAGGTCTCCCAATTCCCCTGGAAGTCTAACACACACATTCTGAGCATATCCTCCAGAGTTTGATTCGTTCGTTCAGTTTAGCCATCTGTCTGTGGGTGATAGGAACTGCTTAGTCTCAATTAAGTTCCCAAAGCCTGTTGCAAACTCTGTCAAAACCTCGACACAAACTTCGAGTCCCTGTCAGACACAATAGATACTGGCACTCCATGCAATCTCACAATTTCAGTCATGTAGATATTAGCCAATTTATCAGCGTTATAAATAGTTTTGACAGGCAGAAAATGGGCAGACTTAGTTAAACGGTCAACTATAACCCAAATAGAGTCCATACCTCGAGAAGAACGAGGCAATCCCATGATGAAGTTCATGGTAATGTGCTCCCATTTCTATTCCGGTATTGGGAGTGGTTGTAGCAAACCAGCGGGTCGTTGATATTCAGCTTTAACCTGTTGGCAATGTAAACATCTAGCCACAAAGTCTGCAATACCCTTTTTCATTCGAGGCCACCAAAAGTTCTGTTTCAAATTATGATACATCTTCGTGTTCCCCGGGTGCATGGGAAACTTACTGTTGTGAGCTTCGGTCATCACACGTTTTCTCAAGTCACCACAATCAGGTACACAAAGACGGTTATGAAATTTCAGCACATTATTTTCAAATACAAACCCAGGCCTCGGCTTGGAATCAAGTTCTTCCATGACCTTTTCTATGTATTCGTCTTCAAGTTGCCTTTCTCGGATTTCTTCAATGATCGCAGGCTGAACGGAGATAGCGGCTAGTATTCCGCCCTGTTCCCGTGTCACAATCTCAATTTCATTCCTTTCCAAATCACACAGCAGTTCTCTCTGGCTGGTAAGCAGGCATGATAAACTTCCCATTGATTTTCAGCTCAAAGCATCTGCCACGGGTATTAGCTTTCCCTGGGTGATACAAAATTTGTAAGTCATAGTCCTTGATCAGTTCTAACCACCGCCTCTGTCTCATGTTCAATTCTTTTTGGGTGAAGAAGTATTTCAAGCTTTTATGGTCGGTATACACTTCACAAGTTACCCTATACAAGTAATGACGCCAGATTTTCAAAGCGAACACTACAGCCGCTAGTTCAAGGTCGTGTGTCGGGTAATTCTTTTCATGAGGACGAAGTTGTCGAGAAGCATAGGTGATGACTTTTCCATTTTGCATCAATACACAGCCCAACCCTTTATATGAAGCATCACTGCAAATCTGAAACCCATCGGTACCATTAGGAAAGGTTAGGATTGGTGCAGTTACCAGCCTGGTCTTTAGTTCTTGGAAAGCTGATTCACGCTGGTCATTCCAGTCAAACTATACATTCTTCTGTGTCAATTGTGTTAATGGCATTGCAAGTTTTGAGAAATTTTTCACAAATCTCCTATAGTACCTAGCCAATCCCAGAAAACTTCTAACTTCTGTCACATTCGTCGATCTAGGCCAATCCACAATAGCTTCAATCTTCTGGGGGTCTACAGAAATACCATCCCCATTAATTACATGGCCCAAGAATGCTACACTGTCAAGTCAGAATTCACATTTGGATAGTTTAGCATACAACCTCTTTTCTCTCAAAATCTGCAAGGCAGTTCTCAAATGGTTCTCATGTTCCTTCCTGTCTTTAGAGTAAAGCAGAATGTCATCAATAAACATAATAATGAATTCATCAAGATATCATTTGAAGACCCTATTCATTAGGTCCATAAAAGCTGCGGGTGCATTTGTTACCCCAAAAGGCATTACTAAAAACTCATAATGTCCGTATCTAGTTCTGAATGCAGTTTTCTCTACGTTTTCTGCTTTAACCTTTAACTGATGATATCCGGATCGAAGGTCAATTTTTTAGAACACTTTGGCCCCTTGGAGTTGGTCAAATAAATCATCTATTCGGGGTAATGGATATTTGTTCTTAATGGTTACCTTGTTCAATTTCCGGTAGTCAATGCACAGTCTCAAGGATCCGTCTTTCTTTTTAACAAATAATACCGGAGCACCCCAAGGTGAAGTACTTGGACGAATAAATTTCTTGTTTAGGAGTTCCTGAAGTTGGGCTTTCAGTTCTTTCAGTTCAGAAGTCAACATCCTATATGGAGTCTTGGAGATGGGTTGTGTCCCAAGTGTTACGTCAATGGTGAACTCTATTTCCCTATCAAGTAAGTCTCCGGGCAGATCATCGGGAAACACATCAGGAAAATCACAGGCCACAGGGATAGCTTCTACCTTAGTGTCATTAGGTGATGCAGTCAGTACACAGCACAAGTATCCCCTACATCCTTTCCTAAGCAATTTTCTAGCTTTCAGGGTTGAAATCAGATATGGGGGAGAAACTACCCCGTCTCCAGTAAAGGTAAATTCGGGCATACCCGGTCGCTTAAACACAATAGACTTACTTGCACAATCAATGGTAGCACAGTATTTAGTCAACCAGTCCATTCCCAAAATACAATCAAAGTGAATAATGTTCAACGGTATTAAATCGACATGCAATGTCATCTCTCCAATTACAAGATCACAAGCCGGATAAACATAAGCACATATCATGGAACCCCCAGATGGTATAGATACAGATAGTAAGCAGTTCATAGGTTCTAACGGTCTAGTTAATTTCTGAGAAAAAGCATGCGATACGAATAAATGTGTGGAGCCAGAATCAATCAGCACATACGCATTCTGAGCACAGATAAAAATAGTACCTGACACTACCGATTCAGTATTTTGCACATCTCCGGGCACTAAAGCGAATACTCTCCCTTGCCTCAATGCTTCATTCCCATTGTTGCCCCTGGTATTACTTCTGAAGTTTGATTTGGTCGTTGAAACAAACCCTACTAAACTGGCTGCGGGGTGACTGGTATTCCCTGATCCCATTGGACAATCTTTCATCATATGGCCCACTTTGCCACACCGGTAGCAGGCGCCTGACGCGCGATGGCATACTCCTCTATGCCTCCTGCCACAATTTGCACAAGTCGGTATAGACCCACTACTCTGGCTGGAACTGCCGGAGGATCCTGTGTTTTGCCTCTTTAAAATGATCGGCCCCGTCTAAAATTGAACCCGGTCCTCTTGCCCTTCCATTCGGTTGGTCGGTTTATAGTCTCTTTCTTTGCTGCTATAATAGCTTCTGCTATTAATGCCCTATCAAGTACCTCCACATAAGTAGGCAATTTCAGGACACCTACTCAATCAATCCAGGCCTCCCTCGAACTTTCGTGCCTTCTTGTAATCTGTGTCGACCATGTATGGAGCAAAACGAGCCAGTTCGGTAAACTTAGCTTCATATTTAGCTACGGCCATTCTGCCTTGTTTAAGTTCCTGAAATTCTGAAACTTTCCGGTCTCGGAAGCACTGAGGAAAGTACTTGTCGTAGAAAATTGAGTTGAATTGAGTCCACGTCATATTCTCATTACCATTCCGAACTAGTAACCACCATCTTCGAGCTTTGTCTTTCAGAGTGTAGGTGGCCAACAAAAGCTTCTGTACTTCAGATCAGGGAAACACTTCAAACAATTTTTCCATCTCTAGTAGCCAAGTTTCTGTCTTCAGTGGTTCAATGCCGCCTAAGAAGGTTGGCAGTTTCATCTTCATGAATTTTTGAGTCATGTTAATCATGTCGTTGTTGCCCATTTCAACTTGAGCTGGTGGGGGTGGACGTGGCAAGGGTTGTCGCCTCTGTTGTTGCATTAGCACTTCGGTTAAAGTGGCAAGCATTTGTTCCATTCTGTTCATTCGGGCATCCGAGGAGCCCGCTGTGTCATCACCTCTTGCATTGTCCATTTACTATAGGTAAACACAAATTTATAAATATTGGCAATTAATCTTCATTATTTTATCCAAGTTCACATGAATATGGTAGGTTACACTTTCACTTTCTGACAATGCTCAAAGACATGCAGATGAAATGTCCCTACTTCTTACTAGGATATCCTGAGCTCATATGGACTTGTGTGTGCGGTATAACTTGTGCCCTGATACCACTCTGTCGCGACCCAAACCTGCCCCTATAGGTTTAGTGTCGTAACCGGCCAGTAATCCTCGGATTACCAAAGCCCTCTTAGCAAATTAGCAAGTAATGAGGGGCTGCGGAAGCAACTAGACAAAATAAACAAAGTCCAATGAGCTGTGATGACGTACATGGGACAGAGTAAGTCAAATTTATTTATATTCATAAGCATGCTAGTCAAGGGACACCAATATTCACAAATATTTACAGACTGTAGTTTCCAGATCCTGACTTTATAACCAGACAGAGACTAGCATAACTACAAAAATAGCCATGGCAATTGACTTCAATTGGAACCTCCTCGGGAGGCGCAACAGTTGGCAGACAAAACTGGGGTGCAGGCCATCAACCTTGGGCCTGGTCTCGTACTTGCTCACCTACATACATAATATAAGGAGTGAGCTACAGCCCAGTGAAAAATAACAGAGTAAAGGGGTTTAATGAATGATGACCATATTGAGTACAGAAATCAGAAATCAATCCCTTATCAGTTCGGAAACATAATCATATTCGTATCAGAAAAGAATCACAGTCACATCCATATTCAAATCATGTGTAGTACATTCCCCTTAGCATAACATATCATGTTAGTCAAGCATAGTAAGTCCCATAATGGAACATCCGGACCGAGTAACATATCCGTGCCACGGTATTGTTTCCCCCGGGCGAGGGCCTGTGCCGCGGTATTAACCCCCGGGCTAGGGCCTTATGATCATGTGCCTCAGTATTATGCCCCCTGGGCGAGGGCCTCGGCTAAGGGTACCACGTTTACATTTCAAGGAAAATTGGACAATCATTCATTCATTCAAAACATAGCATTTCAGAACTTATCATCTCATGTCATTGGAAAATAAATAAAGTCTCACAAACAATTGGTCGGCCCAACTAGATGGCAAAATGGCTCTTCACTTGTCCTGAGGTGCGGGACCTACACGAACACACATACAATTATTCGCTTGAAACACATGCTCGAGTTAGATGTAACTTACTTCATTAATCTTAGTGTGTGCTTAAACATTAACCTCATTATGGTGTCTTAAACATGGCTTATGAATGCCTAGGATGGGATGGAGATGCAAAAATGCACTTGACAACATTTTTCAAAACTTTGCTGAAACAGGGGTCACACTTGAGCGTGGATTTCTACGCTCGAGCGGACATGCAGACAAAAGGAATCCGCTCGAGCGTGGATTACTCCGCTCGAGCGTGGATTACTCCGCTTGAGCGGACTGCAAGCTACAGTAAAAGTACTGGATGCACGAAATTCACGCTCGATGGGCGCTCGATACCCGCTCGAGCGTGAGACATAAGTCCTCGCTCGAGAAATTCCCGCTTGAGCGTACTGCATGAACTCAGTATGTACGCTCGAGCGTGGAGTTTCCCGCTCGAGCGTGAGTCCAAAATCTGGAATTTCCAGATTCGAACCTCAAGCTCAAAACTCAACTACAATGCACCAAATTCGATCCTTTTGGGCTAATTTTCTGAAAAACACTTGTAAACTTATAATATGACATGTTTCAAAGATCAATTTGAGAAATCAAAGCCCAAAGGTAGTTCAATTAAACACAATTTTCAAATAAACTTCAAAAACATGAAGAACAATGCAAAATTCAACACATGCATGGGTTCCTTGAAACTCCAAAGTTCTAAAACAAAATCAAATGCAAGATTTAACTTCAAAACATGGTGAGTTCATGGACTATAACAAAAATGTGGACATGCATGCAAGAATTACTATGAAAACAACCTCAAACTTCATGATATGCACATGCATGCAAGAATTCCTACTCAATTCAACATTTAGAACCAAAACTTGACTTTAAACTCTAATTCACCATGAACCATGCAAGAAGTAACTCAAAATCTCAATGGAGAAAATGAATTCTCTACCTTATGTCTTGAATGTTAAGGTATAGGAGCCTAATTATACAATCCTTTCTTCAATTCTTCTAATTTTCTAGCCAAATTCTTGATGAACTCAAATTCTCCTACTCCTACTCCTACTCCCACTCTCTCTCCCTCTCTCGAATTGGTCTTGTGGATGGAGAAGAGTGATGAAAACAAAACACCTAATTCAAGTCTAAACAATGGTTTAGATAGTGGCCCACCAAGTGGTATTTTGGTAATTTACCCAAACAAGTATAAATTAACATGATTTAATCTAATTTAATCGCTCCGAACCGAATTTTAATTAAACCTACCATAAAATTCTATAAATCCTAACTAGCACATAAATCAAGTCGATTTCTGATTTGGACGTTGATAAGGCTTTCAATTCGCAGTTGAAAGTCAAAAACATGAAAAGATCATTTTATGGCAAACAGATAGGAACACATAAATAATGCAATACACATGCAAATAAGATCCAAATCCTTCCTAAATTATTGTTAGGCATAATTAAGCACGAATTACGTTAATCAGGGGTCGGGGTTATTACAATATGGCATGAAATGTCGATCTCCGATTTGCTGGGCAGAAATTGGAGATGGGCCTTTGCTTGGGCCAGAGATTGTATAGGAAACCACAGAAAAGGTGAAACTGATTCAACAGATCTTAAAAACCGCACAAAGCCAACAAAAAAGTTATGCGGATGTCCGAAGGCGAGACAGAGAATATGAAGTAGGTGATCACGTTTTTGTTAAAGTGACACCGATGAAAGGGCAGACCTGTTTTGGAGTTAAAGGCAAGTTAGTGCCGAGATATGTCGGACCGTACGAGGTTATTGAAAAGATTAATCCAGTGGCGTATCAAGTAGCGCTTCCTCCTGAAATGGAGCATATGCATAACGTGTTCTATATTTCAATGTTGAGGGATTACCTCCAAGATCCCTTCCATGTGATTGAGCTTACCCGTGTAGTGCTAAGTGACGACTACACTTATGAAGAACGACATATTCAGATTGTAAACAGACGAATCAAGAGGTTAAGGAACAAAGAGATTCCGTTAGTGAAAGTTGATTAGCAAAACCATGGTCGCGTACATGCCACTTGGGAAAGGGAAGACGATATGATCAAGAGATATCCTGAATTGTTCCCACTGAATCCAGTATTCTTCCAAAATGAAGGTAATTCGAGTTTGGAGGACCAAACTCTTTGTAAGGAGGGGAGAATGTGACAACCCTCACCACTGATTAGTGCTAATCTATGATTAAGCATGCTAGGTGGCTGATTGACTGAATTTCTGAACCGATTGATTGAGTGTATTAGTTTAAATGCAAATCTATATGTTTGACTGCTAAATGATCTGTTTATGTTTTATGTTTTAAACTGCAAATTGAAGGCCTTATCGACGGCCGAATCCGAAATTGATTAGTATTTTATGCTAATTGAAATTTATGTGATTTTATGGTATGTTTAATTGAAATTTGATTTGGTATGATTAAATTAGATTAAATAGTGTTGAATCATATTAGTTGCCTTAACTACCATTTTGCCATCTAGTGGGCCACCTCACACTTCTTGTTTAGAGCTTAGTCTTGCATCATTTTGTGTTCACTTCCTAGACCCAAAAACGTGAGAGAGAGCTAGAGAGTTGGAAGAGGAGCTTGAGTCCATCAAATTGGCTTGAAACTTAGGAGATTTGAAGGATAATTGCAAATTGAGCTTGTATATCTTGAATTCAAGACCTAAGGTAGGACATTTACCTTCTTGTTTGTGAATTTAAGTCAGTTCTTGCATGGTTAATGAGTCATTAGTGATCCAAGTCTAGAATTGGTTCTAACATGTTGAATTATGGCTTAAATCTTGCATGCATGTTCACATTTTTGAGTTTTGAGGTCTTTCCATGAAATTTACTACATGCATGTTCATATTTTGTTTATAGTTCAAGAATTCATCATGTGTTTGGAAGGATTGAGTTATTTGATCATGTATTGGAAGCTTTGGTTTCAATTGAACACATGCATGTTCATTCACATTATGTTCTTGAAGTTATTGTTGAAAATGGTGTTCAATTGACTTACCTTTGGGCTTTGATTTTGCAAATTGATCTTTGAAACAAGTCATATTATGAGTTTTAAAGTGATTTTCAGAAAATTAGCCCAAAAGAATCGAATTTGATGCTTTAAATGTTGAGTTTCATACTTGGAGACAAATTTAAAAATTCCAGATTTTGGATCCACGCTCGAGCGAGGAACTCCACGCTCGAGCGTACACTCTGAGATCATGCAGTCCGCTCGAGTGAGAAAAGTAGCGCTCGAGCGTGAAATGCGTGTATCCAGTACTTTGCATGTGTTTACAGTCTGCTCGAGCGAGGGAA
>NW_021024657.1:925637-1053823 GCF_004153795.1 Camellia sinensis | reverse complement strand
GTTTGAACATATCTTTACAACATTGTTACTCACAGATTACTGGGCTATAGGTAGGCTAATCAGCGTCCATCGAGCGTCCTCGTGTGTTTTACAGAACAAACACACACTAAATTACACATTTGGGATTAATAACTTAGCCCCTATCTAACTTGGTGTGGTTCTATAACATTATCTTCATTAAGATGCCTTAAACATGGCCTAGGAATGCTTAGGATGGGATGAGGATGCAAAAATGCACTTAACAACATTTTTCAAAACTTGCTGAAAACAGGGGTCTCGTTCGAGCGTGGATTTTCTCGCTCGAGCAGACATACAGACAATGAATCTCCGCTCGAGCGTGACTTCCCTCGCTCGAGCGGACTGCAAACTCATGAAAAAGTACTGGTTGCACGTTTTTCACGCTCGATGGACGCTCGACCCACTATCAAGCGTGAGACTCAGACCCTCGCTCGAGTGCATATTACCTCGCTCGAGCGGACTGCAAAACACACGAACTTCTGGGCATATGCATTTTATGCTAGAGCGTGACTCTCGACGCTCGAGCGGAAGTGCATGTACTCGAATTTTACGCTCGAGCGTGGATAAAAAATCTGGAATTTCCAGATTGATCCTTAAGCACAAAACTCAACCTTTAAAGCTTCAAACTCGATTTTTCTGGGCCAATTTTCTGGAAAACACTTAAAAACTCATAATGCAACATGTTTTAGAGATCATTTCATAAAATCAAAGCCTAAAGGCATGACAATTGAACACCAATCCAACTTCAAATGAAAGAACATGATGTAAATATGCCATGCATGTGTTTATTTGAATTCAAAGCTTCTAACACATGATCAAATGAGCCATTCTTTCCAAAAACATGATGAATTCTTAGATTACAACTATAATCTAGACATGCATGGAAGAATTTCATGCAAAATAACTTCAAAACTCCAAAATATGGACATGCATGTATGAATGGACTCTCAAATTAACACCTCAAGCTAATTCTTGACTCTAATCACCAATTTTTCCATGAACCAAGCATGAACAACTTAAATTCATAATTAAGGGAATGAATTTCCTACCTTAAGTCTTGAATTCCAAATGTGGTAACTCAAATATGTAATTTTCCTTCAATTCCTCTAATTTTTCAAGCCAATCTCTAGATGAATTCAATTTCTCTTCCAATTCTCTCTCTCTCTCTCTCTCTCTCTCTCTCTCTTACTCATGGTTTGGTCAAGAAGATGAAATCAAGAAGAATGGTGTGTTAACAATTGTATAAATCCACTCAATGGTACACTTGTAAATAACTAGGCTCAATTAATTTAACATTGTTTATTCTAATTTAATCATTCCAAATCAAATTTTAATTAAACCTACCATAAAATTCTATAAATCCTAATTAGCATCTAACACTAATCAATTTCTGAATCAGTCGCCGATAAGGCTTTCAATTCGCAATTCGAGAATTAAAATATGAACAGATCATTTAGTAACAAACAGATAGAAATGCATTCCAAACAACACACTCACAAAATAATTTACGACTTCATCTTAATCAATTACTTAACATGCTTAATCACAATTTAACGCTAATCAGAGGTGAGGGTTGTCACACTTATCTATTTGTATTGTATCTCTCTCTATCTCTATCTCCTTCTAGTCTTATCTCTATCTTTTTCTGTACCTATCTAGGTTTCCTTTCTGCCTATATATACAGGCTTCTCCTATTATATTATTCATTCAATTCAATATAGAATTTCTCTTTTCTCTTATCTCTCTACTTTCATAACAAACAAAGACAAACACATCAAAACGATAATAAAACAAGATGGATACAAAGACTTTCAGTGCATGCTTTTTCAAGGAAAAACATTATTAAGTAAACAAAATAAAAATCATGAACCCACAGGTTAGGAAAATAAAAGTGTCTTGCTATATTTAAATTATTGTTTTAGGAGAAAGTCTGCTTATGTGAACCCACTGAGAAGGGACTTGAACCAACGAATGCAGGATATTATACTATATTAATTTAAGAGTAATGGTATGTAAGAAAAAAATATGTACAAAATTTTCATACAAAATAATGTGATATCTTGTGATTTCTTTATTTACAATAAAAATATCCATCATTATCCTCACTATTTTATAAATGTCACTACCGCGTCATTCTTATTATCAATTTCACATAAAAATTCTATAAGCGTATCATTTTTTATTTAATAATTTTGCAATATATTTGATTGGTTTATGTGTGGTTTTATGTAATGCATTATGTGATCTTTTCTAATTATCATGAATAATTAGTGCTTTTGTGGTTGTCGATATGTCTATTCCTTCTTTAATTGTTAGAACATTTTTATTGCTCACAAGGGTGTTTAAGATTTTGTCCTGATTAATTTTCAAGCAATAATATTAAGATGACTACATTTATATATATCACATTTTATTTGCAGTGTCATATGTCATAATTGGATTAATTCAATGGGTCATGACACTAATGTCTATTATCAATACACTACACATGATAGATGTGATGTATAAATGTGGTACACAAATACAAGGGTAGACCCATGATTCGTCAATGGGATGAGCTAATATTAAGGTAAAATTATACAATATATTTTTAGTATAATCACATAAGAAAAAAGAGAATTCAATAATATAAACTAGATTAATATCTAAATTTATTGATTAAAAACAATCTAACAAAGTTGTGTTCGATGAGTCTTTAAAGATTCAAATTCATCGATTATAGAATCTAAATCAATTTTCAAAGTAAGGTCTCGTTCAAGGTAGAGAGACAAGCAATTGGTAAGAAACTCATCCCCTATCGAATTGCAAATGACAGTTTTAACATGCTTCATACCCAAAAATGCTTTTTTTGTAGTTGCCATAGAAACAAGAAGGGTTGACACAAGATGAATCAATTGACATGTCTATCTGTCCAAATTATGAGATAAATAAGTTAAAATAATTTGGACAGATAAGGAAAAATACTAGGACAAATAGATTCAATTTGGACATATAAGCGAAAATATTAAGACAAATAGATTATAATAATTTGGACAAATAGATTAAAAATATTAAAATAATTAGGACATGTAGATTAAAAATATTAAAATAATATGAACAAATAGATTAAAAGTATAAAAATATTAGCACACATATGTTAAAAAAAATTGAACAGATAGGTTAAAAATATTGAGAAAGATAGGTTAAAATAATTTGAATAAATAAGTTAAAAAATTTGAACAAATATAATAAAAATATTGAGAAAGATAGGTTAAAATAATTTGGACAAATAGGATAAAACATTGAACAGATAGATAAAAGTTTAGACAGATATATGATGTTTATGGAACTAAATTTCTTAAACCCTTATTGGGACAGATAGGCTAAAATACTAGGACATATCCATTCGTTTCTATAAGCCGCATGAACTTTTCACCACTAAATGTCCTTGTGGCCCCAACAGAAGCATTCGTGTCCTCAATAACATATGCAGGTAGGAATGTGGATTTATCAAGGATATTTTCATAATTAGTATTTTTCATTTAAAAATAAAAATATTTGTTTGCCACTCAATTATAAACCAACTCCGTGCTTAGGCAGCTTCTTCCTTCATTCAATAAGATGGTTTTTAATTATGAAAAATCATTGCTAAACATTTTTCATTCAACAATCTCTCTTCCTAATAATAGCTTTGTAGAACATTAACAATATTGACCACTGAAAAAAAAAAGAAAAGAAAATTATATGAAATATATATATATATATATTTATAAATTTTCCTACTCAAATCATTAATCTAAACATAGTCTACAAGAGCCTAAAAGAAAGGGAAAAAAATTCACCCTATAATTCCTTAATGCAAGTGTTACAAATGGCTGATGCATGTTATGACAGCGAAACATCGCAACAAAGGCAAAATTTATGGTACATCCCTCCAAAAGTATGTACCATATCCACTCTATTACAATTGGCATAATTTTACTATAAAATTTTGTAATATTAATTATAAAATGCATAATCTCGTCATAAATTAACATTACAAAATGTCCAAAATTTTGTAATTCGTATAACAAAAGTTTTGTGACTTAGTTAAGAAATTTTTTGATATGGCAATTTGTGACGAGATTATGCATTTTGTGATTGATGTTACAACATTTTCTAATAAAACTATGTCAATTTATAATAAAATGCATATGATATACACCCTTAAAAGAGAACATACATAAGATTTTCCCGCAACAAAATGTCATTAATTATTGAAAACTTCTATTGTAGCAGAAATTGTGTCAATTTAATTTAGACCCCTATAATTTCCACCAAACACAATACCTCATAATTAATTAGAAAAAAAATTAGTCTAACATCTCTCTCTAATTTTGGGTAATAGAAGAGGTCCATAATTTTATTTTATTTTTTAAAATTTATGTTACATTAGGTCCCTCACATCTTTTACTTTTATTTTATTCAAAAAAAATACCAACTTTACCCTCACTCTGTCCTCTTCTCTATATACATATTTGGGCCACTCTTCTCTCTCTCATCCATCTCTCTGATCTCTCTCTCTTCCTAAACCCTAAAACCCAAATCCATCATCTCCTTACTCTTCTACACCATTACTTCCACCTCCTTCCACTCCGACGGATGCTTCATCACCGCCGCCGACTCCCACTCTGACATCATTTTTCCATTTATCTTCTTTCTTCTCTCTCTCTCTAAAAATTTGGATCTTTCCACCACCTCACAATCTTCTCTTCCCAAACCCTAGAACCCAAATCCACTATCTTCTCATTCTTCAACACCGTTACCTTCGTCTCTTTCCATTCCGACGACCGTTTTATCACCGCGGCTTTGTCCATGTCTTCGACGCCAAGTTTCGAACCCCCTCCGCTGTTTTTGCAGCCACGTCCGCCCGGTTGACCTTGTCACCATGAGGATGGGTCTTTGATCTATTTGTAGAAGAATAAAGAGTGGGTGATCATGGATAATAATAAACTTACAGATCTTGAGGAATTTGGAGGACCTGCTGAAATTTCTCTAAATCTATACCAGAAAATTTGGAGGACTTACTGAAATTTCTCTGGATCTATACCATAGAAATTTCAGGGGACTTATATTAGGTAATTTTCTCTAGACCTATAATAGAGAATTTAGAGGACCTACTGAAATTTCTTTGGATTTATACCATAGAAATTTCACTAGACCTATACCAGGTAATTTTCTCTGGACCTATACCAGAGAATTTGGAAGAACTGCTGAAATTTCTCTGGACCTATACCAGAAATTTCTTTGGACCAATACTAAAGAATTTGGTCTGAAATTTCTTTGGACTTATACCAGAAAAATTTCACTGGACCTATAGTAGAAATTTCTTTGAATCCATACTAGAGAATTTAGAGGACTTGCTGAAATTTGTCTGGACTTATACCAAAGAAATTTATTTGTGAAAAGAAACTTTTTTGAAATTTCACTGGACTTATACCAGAGAAATTTCACTTATACCTATATCTGGAATTTCTCTATAATATTGATTTTCTTTGGCTATCACACACTTATAATATGAAATTTCATTGGACTTATATCTAAAATTTTTCTATCATATTGATTTTTTTTTTAATTTTCTCTACAAATGTAGTCAGAGAAATTTATTTGTATGTTGATTTTTTTTCTAACACATTTGATTTTTTTCCGAAATTTCTCTGCAAATGTAGTAAGAGAAATTAACTTGCATGTTATTTTCTCAACACATTTGATTTTCTCTAAAATTTCTCTACAAATATAGTGAGAGAAATTTACTTGCATGTTGATTTCCTCTAAAACATTTTATTTTCTTTGAAATTTCTATGTAAATGTATTTAGAGAAATTTTCATATTGATTTCTATCTCAGTGAAATTTTGTCAATTTTTTTTTTTCCTAAATTTCATATTTATCATAGATCTTGTTTGATAAATCTCAACAAGAGCATTCCAAAATTATAATTTTTGTTGAAAATGGACATCTAAATAAAAAATTATTGAATTTTTAAGTCTTGAAAAATTTCAAAAAGTGAAAGACGTTTGAATGTAAAATGGAAGGATAGTTTGGTCCAATAATTTTGGAGGGAAGATGCGCATGTTTTTGAGGGACATGAGGTAGAATGAAAGTTTGGGATGCCCTTTATCTCCTAAAATTGTAATATTAGGAACCTTAAAAAAAAACCCCTAATTTTTATTTATTTATATGAATTGATATAAACTACTATTTTTTTTTAATTCAAAAAGTAAACTAAAATTTAATATTAAATTAGTAAGTAAAAAAATAAAACAACTATATATTTAGTGAATTTAATATATGAGTAAAAGTAAAATCATATATTAAATAATTATTTATACAAATCAACTCAATTATCAATTAACATTACATTAAAAAAAAAGATAATAAAAATATTACAAATTGAAAACAAAAGAAAATATGAATCACAAGCATATAATAATGATAATAAAAATATTACAAATTAATATATATATATATATATATTTGTATGTTTGTGTGTTTACATCAAATTGGATGGAGATGCTCTTAGACTTATTAAAAGTTCATTTAAGATCGGCTTATTATGTAAATAAGTCAAGATTAAACATAATTTAAGCTTATTAAATTTTCAAATCAAATTTAAACAATTTACTACTCAACCTTATAAGTTCATATGTACTATAAAAAAAAATCAAATTACTCGAGCTTGACTCGTATTCGGCTCGTTAAAAACTTGTTTGAGATCGACTCGTTATGTAAATAAATTAAACTTGAACATATTTTGAAATTTTGTTAAGTTCAAATCAAATTTGAACCACTTATTACTTGGTTCATTACACATCATTAAGTAAGAAAATTTATAATATTTGTTAATTTGTAAAACAGCACTATATAGTTTAAAAGAATTAAAAAAATCAAAATGTAGAACCCAAGAGACCAATGGAACTATGTAAATGGTAAGTTGGTGGGAAGCTAACAGCAGTACAAATGTTGTTTGGTTGGTTGCCTCTTTCAATTCAAAATCGTTCAGCTACCAATCACAAACTTAATATGTCACCATCAGAAGGATCTCAATTCCCAGCAAACAGTTCTATGTCCAATTATAGGCTATGGTTGATTGAGTTAGAAAAAATAGTTTTATACCATGATTTTTTGGAAAATTTAAGTTAGAATTTAAGTAGGACTCACAAATCATTTTTTACGAGTATGAGTGGTAAGGCGAAGGTTTCCATGTGGTGATTAAGAATATATAATCAGGTTTTTAAAATTATTTATGGATGAATAGAAAATCGACGCCAAAAGGGCACTGAAATTTTGCAAGGAGGGAAATTATAAACTAAAGTGGATTAAACCTAAAATTTCACATGCATCCCCCAAACCAAACAACTCTTTGTGCCAAATTTATTTTAATTTTGGTTTCAAACTTTTGTTGGAAATTTTGAATTTAAATTCTTCTGCAAACATGTATTTTCTTTTTTATTTGCTTTGATCAACAAATATATATATATATATATATATATATTTTTCTCAAAAGATTTATGGTATGACTTTTATTTTTATTTTTATTTTTAATTTTTGAAATTACTTTGAGAAACATAATACTCAAAACTCATCTAATCATATGCAGCCGACATAGCATTGATTCTTAACCGTTTAATCCATGCTTGAAAGTTACAACTTGTTAAATGCTCGATATCTAATCTACATAAATATAATCCTTCTTTCTTTTAAAATTAAGGTTGTGATTGAATTTAGTATTTATGGGGAAATGCTTCTACTTTATTTATGGGAATAATAATAGTAATTAAAAATGTGAGAGGATAAGAAACCCTCCCAAAAACTAAAAATAAAAACAAAGACTAAAAATAAAAACAAAGACAAACACATCAAAACGATAATAAAACAAGAAGGATCCAAAGACTTTCAGTGCATGCTTTTTCAAGGAAAAACATTATTAAGTAAACAAAATAAAAATAAATTCATAGTGGTGTCACATGAACCCACGGGTTGGGGAAAATAAAAGTGTCTTGTTATATTTAAATTATTGTTTTAGGAGAAAGTCTGCATATGTGAACCCACTGAGAAGGGACTTGAACCAACCAATGCAGGATATTATACTATATTAAATTAAGAGTAATGGTATATAAGAAAAAAAATATGTATAAAATTTCCATACAAAATAATGTGATATCTTATGATTTCTTCATTTACAATAAAAATATCTATCATTGCCCTCATTATGTTATAAATGTCATTACCGTGTTATTCTTGTTATAAATTTCATATAAAAATTATATAAGCATATCAGTTTTTATTTATTAATTTTGATATATTTGATTGGTTGATGTGTGGTTTTACCTAATGCGTTATGTGATCTTTTCTAATTATCATGAATAATTAGTACGTTTTTGGTTGTTGATACGTCTATTCCTTCCTCAATTGTTGAACATTTTTATTGCTCACAAGAGTGTTTAAGATTTCGTCCTGATTAATTTTCACTCAATAATTTTCAGATGACTACATGTATATATCACATTTTATTTACAATCTCATATGTCATAATCGGATTAAATAAATGGGCCATGCCATTAATATCTATTATCAATACAGTACACATGATATATGTGATGTATAAATATGGTACACAAACATAGTTATCATAACATTATTGATTTTTTTATTTTATTTAATTTTATTATTTAAATTTTAATAGATGTTTTATTTAATTATTATTATTTTTAAAAATAAATTTATTTAAAATTTTAATTAAAAAATAACATATATTTTTATTGATAATCATAATCATAAGATATTTTTATTATTAATCATAACCGTTTGTAGTGATTGATTATAAATTTCACATAAAAATTTTATTTAATAATTTTGCAAATATATTTGATTGGTTGATGTGTGGTTTTATATAATGCATTATGTGATCTTTTCTAATTATCATGAATAATTAGTGCCTTTGTGGTCGTCCATATGTCTATTACTTAATTGTTGAACATTTTTATTGCTCACAAGGGTGTTTAAGATTTTGTCCTAATTAATTTTCACACAATAATTTTAAGATGGCAACATTTGTATATCACTTTTTATTTACAATCTTATATGTCATAATTGGATTAAATGAATGGGCCATGCCATTAATGTCTATTATCAATACACTACACATGATACATGTGATGCATAAATGTGGTACACAAACATAGTTATCATAACATTATTGATTTTTTATTTTATTTAATTTTATTATATAGATATTTTATTTTAAAATTTTGTTTATATCTTATTTAATTTCATTAGTTAAATTTTAATAGATGTTTTATTTAATTTCACTATTTAATTATTATTATTTTTTTAAATAAATTTATTTAAAATTTTAATTAAAAAAATAACATATATTTTTATTGATATTTTATTTATTTAAAAACAAATTTATTTATTTTTAAAAAATAAACTTATTTAATTGTAAAAATAAAATAAAATAAATTTTTATTTAATCTAACTAAAAATAATTAAAATATTAAAGATATGTTTAATATTACTATTACTTAGTAAACAATTGAAAAAAAAGGTAAAATAGTCTTTTGCTCATTTATCCTATCTAGTTCGTCCAACTAAACATTGGATTCACTAAAAATAATCATTTTCAGACATCTAATCCCATGAGAAAACAAACACGAGATACATATTCAATCTAACTAAATAATCTGGGAGATTCACAGTCCCATGATTCAAGTCCGATGAATTCTAATTCCCTTATTCAGTCCGTCCAATCAAACACACCCCAAGAGGAATGAGAAGTGAAATACTAATTAATCATAAGAATTTTATTTTTTAAATGACGCCATTAACAAAATTTTTGAAGTCGCTCAAAATGGGTTATAAACGTAATAATATTGAGTTATAATCCATAGTGATGTTTAGTTATGACTCATAATGAATGTTTTTTTTTATTATAAATATAGTAAGGTTTGGTTATAACTCATAATAATGTTGAATATGCAGCAATTCAACAGTTCTTTTTTCTTTTTTTTTTCTTTAATCTAACAACAAAAAATTAAGATGCATATAGTATGTCCATCGCAGAAAACAAAAACCCACTACAAGGTAATCCAACAAAAATCTGTAATTCCCAGATCATATAAACAGCATTTCTACATTATGTGTCAACCACAATTCCCTTAGCTCTTATTTACCTTGTTTGAAACAAGTTATCTATATTGAATGGCAAATGCAAACAATTCAGTCAACAATAATTGCAAGATTTTCTGCATCAATGGTGATCTTCACAAAATAACTCGAAACACAAGTTTCATTTAGCTAAATAAATGAGTAAATAAAAATAAATAAAAAATAACCCAAATGCATTCCTACGGTGCTCACTCACAAAAGAATCAATAAGCAATAACTGTCAGCAATCCACATAGAAAAACCTACAGCTACTCTCAGTTGTCATCTCCAGAATTACAAAGCTGCACTTCCTCTTTCTTTTACAAATTCCTCATTTCAAGATTCAACAAATTCACAAGCATTCTGCAAGTAGAAGCGTATTATATACACATCAAACTTCACATTTAACTTCTAATAGGAACACAGTTGATGCTTATCCACCCAAAAAAGGCTCCCATGCTTATGCAATTTCATCCCATTACATTTATCCACTACCATATTATTGTCACCATAATTTTTCATATGACTGTAGACTCAACTCCCACATCTAGTAAATGAATGACATCTTCAACACTCATAACTTTCAAAAAATTCACATTTAACTTCTGACAGGAACGCAATTACTGTTCATAACATGGCATATTATGACCAGAGGCTCTGATGCTTCTGCAATTTTTTCTCATTTCATTTATCGCATACTATTCTTACTATAATTTTTCATATGATTGTAGACTCAACTCCCACATCCAGTAAATTTGTGGAATCAAAATTGATGACGTTACAAAAATTGACAGAACAAATTTATCAAACATTTTGGGGCCACCAAGCCTTGGTTCTGTTGACATTCAACTTAAATAAAAAAAGCTAAAAATAAAATTACTTCTATCATACGGCATAAAAATGTTCCAAGAATTGACAGAAAATAATAACATTTATTGATTCAAAATCACAAACCGCACATTACAGTCCTCTAATTCTTCTTCTCATCCCCTCTTCAACAACTTGGGCCCTGGATTAATGGGTTTTTAAATGACAATCTTGGAACCTGACCATAGCTTTTAGAACCTCCACCAACCTCCCACATCCAATGAATGAGTGGAATCAAAATTGATGACATTCCAAAAATTGACAGAACAGATTTATCAGTAAACATTGTGGGGCCACAAGCCAATTTCAATAAGAAAAGCCAAAAATGAAATTACTTCTATCACAGGGCATGATAATGTTCCAAGCATTGAAAGAAAATAATAAAATTTAGTATTGAATTCAAAATCACAAACTGCACAACACAGTTCACTAATTATTCTTCTCATCCTTCTTACCCCTCTTCAACAACTTAGGCCTTGGATTAATAGGTTTTAAGTGACAAGCTTGGAACCTAACCATAGCTTTTAGAACCTCCACCAACCTGTCCTCAATCTCAACCCCATTAGGCTCTAGAACATGCAACACTCGTGCAACAGCCTCCATTGTACTCATGCATCCGCTAAAGGGTTCCTTCCTAAGAATCAAATCCGAATCGAATATTGTCCCACCATCTATCCTAACATCATAGTCTAAACAAACCCGAATGGCAAACTTTGATAAAAATGGTAAACTTGCATGTAACATCTCCCTAGCATGCTTCCAGGTCCCATCAAAAGCAATCAAAACAGCATAATGATGTTCCAAGAATTGAAAGAAAATAATAAAATTTAGTATTGAATTCAAAATCACAAACCGCACAATACAGTTCACTAATTCTTCTTCTCATCCTCCTTACCCCTCTTCAACAACCTAGGCCTTGGATTAATAGGTTTTAAGTGACGAGCTTGGAACCTAACCATAGCTTTTAGAACCTCCACCAACCTGTCCTCAATCTCAACCCCATTACGCTCTAGAACATGCAACGCTCGTGCAACAGCCTCCATTGTACTCATGCATCCGCTAAAGGGTTCCTTCCTAAGAATCAAATCCGAATCGAATATTGTCCCACCATCTATCCTAACATCATAGTCTAAACAAACCCGAATGGCAAACTTTGATAAAAATGATAAACTTGCATGTACCATCTCCCTAGCATGCTTCCAGGTCCCATCAAAAGCAATCAAAACATAATTTCCTATGTACGAATCATTTAACGAAGATCGCCACTTGCTAATTTCAACTGCAGGTGATGAATCTATACCTGAGAAAGAGATAAATGCTTAAGAGCATAAAAGGGAGACCCACAACTATCAGTGTCAGACCCCCATTTATCAGATTATGTATAGGTGCTAAACTGATGTGCATATGCTTTTAACCAAACAATCCAGATTCCTTTCCATCACAAGGAAGTTCATGTAATATGCTTTGATTGGAACCAAATGGTTCATATGATTGAGTCAGTCAAAACTTGTGAACATAAACTCGCAAACAATTTGAGGGCACAACACAATTTAAGTGAGGAATGCTCTACAAACATAACTATCTCTATGGAATTCCAATATTCACATACACAAAGGGGGAACAAATGAATTATTTATCAATCAATTACACATTCTGTTGCATCCATGAGTACATTATTTCAGCATGCATACTATAGGTGATTTTATGAAAATATGACTTGGAAAGATTCAACCTTTAAACATTTAAAACTGCCAATTTCTTTACTCACTCAGCAGAATCTCATAGAAATCAAATCAAATTTCAAGTCACTCAGCTTAATTATCAACCAAATTCATACAGATCATTGAACTGCCCAAATTTTGAACTCTAAATGCACAGTTATGTTGTGTTTGGATCTTCAATTTGTGGATTAATTAGCGAAAAAGGAAAAAATGGATAAAATAGAAGCTATTTTTTTTTTTTTTTTTTCACAATTCCTTTTTTTTTACTTCTCTGACCATCCAACAAAGAAGGCTTCTCAAGGTTTATGAAGTGAAACCTTGGTAAAATGTACTCTAAGTGGAAACATATCAGCCTTGCTGACTTTGAAAAGGTATTCAAACTTTTCTATACTCTCATAACACAAATCTATTCAACACTCCTTTTGTAACGCCCTCAAAATATTATACAAATCAACCATTCATAAGGTCTAGAGATATAATAGAAATGTTATACTTTCATTCATCAGAGTTAATATTACAAAAGATATCACATGCATTACACTTTCATAAATATCCATCTTGAAACCATAGCATGTAACTCTAGTTTAGAACAACAAAATAAATGCCCTAAAGGCTTACATCTTTCCAAGTAATCATTTGGTTACAACAATAGAGAGAGTCAGAAACTCTTTACAATTAAAGCCCTCGGCTTAAAAGAAGACATACAAACACAAAAATGAAATCACAAAAGTAGAGGGTATGTTTGGTTTGTGTTTGAGGATCTCTATCTCCTCCCAAACAAAGATACATATAGAATGTAATCAAACACTTGTAGGTGTGATATGTATCGCCCTCAAAATATTATACAAATCAACCATTCATAAGGTCTAGAGACGTAATAAAAATGTTATACTTTCATTCATCAGAGTTAATATTACAAAAGATATCACATGCATTACACTTTCATAAATATCCATCTTGAAACCATAGCATGTAACTCTAATTGAGAACAGTAAAATAAATGCCCTAAGGGCTTACATCTTTCCAAGACTTCGCTTGGTTACAATAAAAGAAGAGTATTGTCTCTATACAAGTAAAGCTCTCGTCTTGAATAAACATTCAACACAAAAAGGAAATCACAAAAGTGGAGCCTTTAGCCTCTAAGCCTCCCAAGCTATGTCCTTGGAGGTGGCATGTCACCTGTACCTGAAAATAGTTTTCCAAGTAGGGTGAGCCAAAGCCCAGTAGAGATATGCTAAACCATACATGAGAAACCAAAGCAAACCAAACCAAGCCTTAAATTCCATCAAATGAGGTCGGTTACATGAATCCTTTTTCTCCACGTGACCCTATCACTTAGTAGCAGGAATCGTCTCAGATGGCGACGACTCCGAGGAAAAAGCACGATTTTGCGCTTCTGAAGAAAAATCGCAGCAGAATCGCGAATCTGAGGAGAGGGAAACGTGAATTTGATGCGAGAAGAGAGCACTATTGAGAGGGCAAGGAGAGTACCTGCTCTGTTCGACGACTTCGATCTCGCTGTTTGACTTCCCCGTCGAAGCCCTACTCTTCGTCCCTCTCTTCGAAGCCCTAGGTCTTCGTCTCTCTCTCTCTCTCTTCTCTCACCCTCGATCTCCTCTTCGTCTCTGCTTCTCTCTTTCTTCATCTCTGTTGCGCCTCTTGCTTCTCCCTCTCTCGATCTATTATGTTCTCTCTCTCTCTCTCTCCGTTTTCATTGTTTTATAAACATATAATTTATCATATAATATATATATATAATATAATTTATAAATTATAAATTATAAATTATAATATAATTTATCATAAACAATATAATTTTTATTTATTATTTATTTTTTTAACAATTATTTCTTAACTTTTTAACATATAATAAATTATCTAATTGTTTAAAAGAAATCTATTTAAATCATATATAATAAAAAAATCTTCAAAAATTTATAAAATAAAACATCTAATTTTTATTTATTATTTATTTTAACATAATTTATTATTCATTATAATAAATAAAATATAATTAATAAAAATAATACATAAACGCTCCTAATTTACGACTCCTCTAAGTGGCCACGTTCCCCCGCTCCCGCTCCCGCCCCCGCTCCCGCTTCGTGCAACTAAGGGGTGAATTACAATACAGGGTGTAGGACCAAAAAAAAAAAATTAACAGAACATGGGAGGGTGCAACTCATTTTCTGATGGGCTGCAACTCAAACACTGGAGAGTTGCACCCCTCCATTTTGTGTAAATTTTTTTTTCCTGTCCCACTGTTCGGTGATTCCCCCAATAATAAATAGTGAAGCACAATTGAGGCACCTGTAAATTGGGCACAAGCCTAAAGAAGCATCAACTCCAGCCCGGCCAAAAAAAAATGGAAAAAAAAAAAAAAAAAAAGACTAAATAAATCAAACATAAAGGAAAAGGAATGAACAAGTTGGAGAAACCCTGGACACTCCGGCCAACTTAATTCTCAATGGAGTCCATCCCCTATCTCTTCTCACACAACAGAGTACATCCCCTAACTCCTCCTAAACAATGATACATATACAATGTATTTAAACACGTTGTCATATACAATGACTAATCAAATCGCATATTCAGTAGTTTAATCAAACCGTTATATTCTATGACATAATTCATATGACTAGTTTCAATTTACCTAGTCCTCATGTAGTTTCTACAACAATCACAGCTATCCTCCACCGATAGCCCAAAATAGATATTTCTAAACAGATAAGTAAATCTATCAATAGATAATTTATCAACTTTTTTCATAGGTGTGTGATTTATCAAACCAAACTACACCATTCAATCACATTTCTCCCAATTTCACAATTCTCAAACCAATTTCGTTATTTACATAAATAGTTATTTCAACTCAACTTAGGGCAAAATTTCTCTTTTTTTCCAAAATATCAACCCATAGGTCCAAATCTCACCACTTTAGCAATAAAGAACCTCATACACAAACCCCCAAGGTTACTTTGTAAATCAACATGAAAAACCCCCTTTAGTTTAGAACCCAAACCTTAACTTATACCAAAATCTTCCCAAACCCCACCATTTATACAAAATGACAAATATCTAGGTTAAAGCTCATATTAAAGAGTAGAATATCCCTACCTCAAGCTTAGATGAGAGAGAGAAGAGAAAGCTCAAAAGTCAATGGCGACGGAACCATGTTTTGCCCCGATCAAAACGAAGCCCTTAACAAGCTCTACATTTCATCTTAAAGGAGCAAGGTGAAAAGATTACTCCAGGTGAGTAGATCTAGAGATTTAAGTGAAAAAGTTTGGGTTTTAGAGATAGAAGAGAGAAATCACGGTTTAAAAGGAAAAAGGGAAGGAAAATCATGGGAGAAAAATGGTTTGGGCCTATTTATAATAGTGAGGAAAAGCCCTAAGGTCAAATAAAATAATGGGCCCAAAAACCCCCTTAGATAGGGCCCATTCGGACCTCAAAAATCTGAAAAAAACACGCAGGATCGACCCTTAGACAGGAGGGGGTCGACCATATCTTCCAGCAACCAACACACAGACATAAGAAGGTCAACCCTCTCCCAGTCTTGCGTCTATCCTATCTTCCAGCAACTAACACACAGACATAAGAGGGTCAACCCTCTCGAGTCTGGTGTCTACCCTATTTTCCAACAACACTCCCAGAAACTTCACCAACAAGTAAGGGTTGACCCTTAGGAAGGCTGGTGTCAACCCTAGAATAGAATTTCTAAGTCTCCAAGGAACTTTTGACAAGAATAAGTACGAACAATCAAACCCAACAAGTTTAAATCGGATTATACTCTTCCAAAACCACCGTACAACAACACTAAAGATTTCCAAAATAAAAATAAAGGATTCGAATACACTTCCCCAAAAGCTTTGAAAGATACAAGTGCTACAACCTCCCCACTTTAGGAAATTTCGTTCCCGAAATTTTAGTACAAGTTTCAAAACCATGATTACCCAATTTTCAAATGATTACAATTCAATTCTCATTACCATGACCCACCTACCGGTCATCCAATCCTTCCACAAAAGAACAATTCCACAATAGATACATCTCAACAAATATTATCAATATGAATCTTCCGAATTTAACCAATTTCAATACGAGCATCTCATATTTCCAAAATATATTCAATATTTATGATAAATTTGCATTTCCAAGAGTTAAACAACATATACAATGTTCAAATTAAACTTGCGTTTCCGAAACATATTCAACATTCACAACATATACAATGTTTCCAAATGTGATACAGCACATACTATATTCCATATTCCTAAAACATATACAATGCTTATATTGAATCCATGTTTCCAAGACATCCACAACATATACAATGTTTTAACATTTCATTAACAAACTAAAATCTGGACATATGTTCAAATACCAACGAATAAGTCCGAATATTTCTCACGGATTTCTAATTCACGCTCCCAAGTAGCTTCCTCAATCTCGAGATGTTTCCATGATGCCGTAACTAATAGAATCATCTTGCTTCACAAGACTCGACTCAACAACAAGGTACGAATATGATTACCTCTCCAACCGGCCAAACTCGCAGCGGTTTATAAGACAAGAACACATTCCCCCGATAATAATAGTAACAACGTCGTCAATAACAACCGTGCTTCATGACATCCACCATGACTTGACTACTTACAATACTCGAATCACCATTGAGTGTTTAACACTCCAACATAGGAAAAAGGAAACCACTCGCATACAAGGCTTTCAGTCAACTCTCATAGAACAAGAACGCAAAATAAAACTCGAATAATCAATAACGTCATGGCACATCAATACCTGACAATTCCACGCCCTTGCCAAAGGACATACAACATGTAACCAGTAACTTAGGCTAGATCAAAATGTGACTTCTCAACACATGGTATAAAATATTCCGTTCAAGTTAAAGAAAATGCTTAATCTCTCCCATTTGTTCCAAAACACTTGGTTTTCCTCCAAATTATTCTTCAACATTCCTCGAGTAAATCACAACATAGTCATCCCATAAAACCCATCACACTCACGATGGTGTTACAATACCCAAAACAAGATTTTCCACAATGAGAACCCCTATAAATTTTAGAAATGCCAGTAACACAATAACACAAAGGAAGAAATTGCACACCATTGATCACATAATGGTGCAAAGCGCTTATAAGACCAAAGCTCCCAACCGAAATCCCAAACTGGTTACTACCACTCAAACAACCTTCCAACTGTCCACGGGGGACTTACATTCCACACCAAGACACCGTTTAATTACACAACCTACAATTTCGACTGATTCTCGAGGTGACTATATGTCAACCAACCCAAGTATTGACCAATCAGCTATCTAATTTTATTCACTCGTGCCAGTCTTCAACACCAACATCTTGCTCAACCTCGCCAACTTCTAAATGGGGTTCCATACACAACCTCTCTGGTTCAATGAATCACTCCGGATTCTTTAAAGTTACCCCATGGTACTCTGACTTTTCATTCATCCCTCACACGTATGCCTAAGTGGCACACACATCCTTGCTTCACATTTGAGTCCTAACCGAACTCTTCAAGTCAAACCCAATACGCCATCTCAAGTCAACGCACACAAGGACTGAATAAGTCGAAACAACTCTGACAGAGTGCATCACTCACTCTACACAATCTTACTGCCTCACTCGGAGTTCCACTATCCAAACTAGACGACAAACACCCACACCAAAGTGACCCAACAATTTCGAACATTAAATTACTCAACCCAATCATTAACTACACAATTGCCTTGCCAAGGCACTCTCCTGGGATTGCCATGTGACCGATTCCCTTCTACACATTCTAATAACAACATACGAACCACACACCACCACATACCATACTAGCAAAACCTTCTCACTTAATGCACGATATTCTACACCCACACTGAATTCCTTATTTTGAGGATGTACTCACAACCTCAACTGAATTCACAATAACGAAATTTACCCACTTGTTCCCTCACACCAAGTTAACCATCAAAGGCTTACCACGCTACAACACCCTCGTTACTACGTAACCATTCGAATCGAACACAAGCAAACATAACACTTCATCCCTTAATGACCAACAAGGTCAACTCTTTATTCCACATTCTATTCGTCACTCGTCACTCGTCACAAGAGTACAATCAAAATACTAAGCCTCCGTGTCAATCACTAGCCATTGCTACTACTGAACAACTACTTCGAACTAAGCTTCGGCGCCAACACAAAACACTAACAGGGCTTTCAAAGACTTACCGTCCTAAATCTCCAAAAGAACAAATGAAGTCCTCAATCTCCTCGCCGTTATCCCAAACCTTTGCCCATAAGCACCAAACCACTGTGACCCTACATACAGGTCACACCCTAACCACGGGTTATATACCCAACCAACCCTTCCAACAGCATCACCTGACTTAACCAGAATTAAGGTACATACCTATCGCATTCAAACATAATAAAAGAGTCCTAAACTCAGGAAACCTCCACTATACCTCTGTCTGAAACATATTATCAGCTGCTCACAACACACCACCCCACCGATGCTAACAACCAATATTACGATAAAGGACTAACACCCTTTCATAGGAAACAACAAATCAGAAAATAAAACGTACATAACTAGTAACTGAAATCCAACCATAACGGAAGCTCACCCGTACAATGTTGAACAGAACAATCACAAAATCTGATTAAAACAACGGTTTTTCTTATTATTTCAAAGGCTCTTTCACCACTTACCCCCTTTTTCTAAAAAATTATTCAAACTCACATCATTTTCCAACAAAAATTTTGTTCCAAAATCTCAAGGAGACTAATTGTTTTGTGAACATTTTCTCCAAACAATCCACGAAATTTCAAATCAGAGTTTTCAGTTGAAATGAATGCCATAAAAGGCCACAGAGCCGAACTCACCCTCCAACTTATTTCCCAACAATATCCGGTGAATCTCAACCTTCACCCAATCACAACCATCACACCTACGGTGACTCCAAACATCTTACATATACAATTTATTTAAAGACATAATCATATTCAATGATAACGGGTGAGAAATTAGTTTTAATTTACCTAATTCCCATGAAATTTCTATCACAACAATAAATAGAGATACATACAGTACTAAGAGATATAGTACAACACACATAACTTTCCAAATCACGGAAGTCTCAAACCAATATAACACCAACAATATTAATCGCCATAATTCAATGGCGCAAGGCATTTGCAAAATTTTCACATTAACACATTGCCCCAATTCAAGAGGTTTTATATAACCACACCAATCAAATGCACCCATAAGTGAGGCCCCCACACCCCTAAGTCCATTAACGCAACCCGAGAACAATTTCCAAGGTGACTACGTGCCAACCAACTTCGAATACCATACGACCCAACCACCAGTCCTCTATCCTCAAGACTCAGAGTCCAAAATAAAACACATCCCTGCCTTTTCACAAGGTATCCGTGACTGACTTGAGACATCACAAGCCAACCCATTTCCCACGGCATCAATATGGCATAAAAAACACTAGGATTTTCAATTTGTACCACTTTTATTAACACATTACCAATGAGCACAAAGTTAATTACATAACCACATCTTTTGGGTTTACAACCACATACACATGCATAAACAATATCCGTAGGCATACAGCCTTTCATAATATAATATCAAATAACACTGCGAAGAATCAAAACTCCTTCACACTTCCAGCCTCACTATTGTCCCCGCTTGGACTACTACAACTGGTGCTGCTCCCTCAGAGGACATCGGCGCCAAACATGGCATGTCCAACCATATCGAAAACACCAAGGTGATCCTCTATTCTGAGGTTGACTCGAGAACGCCTAAGTCTGGCTAGACTCTTCAAAGGACGAGTCTAATGAAACGAAAGTAGCCCGAGGCGTCAACTACGCTTGCCTTACTAGGTCTACTACCTCTCAAAACAGTTGAACTTGTCGGTATGGACTTTTCCTCCTCATCCTGACCAACACTATCAATAACGGTCTCCACATGACCCGCCGCCTCTACCAAGGCATGGTAATCTCTATGCATTGCCCAACAACTCTTCTCCAAATAGCATCACACAACAGCCCTTCGAACTCAAGACAATGTCGCTCCCTTGTTGCAACCAACTCTGGAGGAAATCTCGACAAGTTAATAAACCATGCTTCAAACTATACCAAAGGTGCAATACCTTGGCATAACTCCATAAACCGTTTCCGTAACTTTTCCTGTGTGGAAGGAGGGAAATTGTCACTTCCTCGTCTAGGCATCCTAATAAGGGTAATAAGAGATATGCACATTCATAAATATGCCGAAGCTAACTCACTCGTGTCCTAATACTTTGGACAACAGTAATTCACTCTATATAAGTACATAATTACATAAGCACATACGAATTTCATTTCAAGATAATGACTGTCCCGCGGCATTGCTAGAGTGCCAATTAGAAACGGCAGTGATCAAGTGCCTTTCCAACAGGACTCCCAGAAACCCATAGATCCGATCAACATCCTAGAAACTAAATCTCATACCCATATAGTCACACAAACATGTTATCATATAAGCACATAACATCATACATAAGTCTCTAACAAGCAAGACAAGCCCATTATGGTACTAACCACTTCTCACGTATCCAAAGTATTCAAACCCGGTACGCTCTGATACCAAGTTGTAACACTCTCAAAATATTATACAAATTAACCATTCATAAGGTCTAGAGCTTAGTTGCACGAAGCGGGAGCGGGAGCGGGAGCAGGAGCGGGGAAGCGTGAGCTGATAGAAGATTCTTAGGTTGGGAGCGCCTCGGGAAGCGGTAATATACATATATATATATATATTCGTTATTTCTAAAATATATTTATTATTTTTATCTTAGGTATTATTTTTATAGATAATATTTTTAATTTATTTATATAATTTTTTTTAATTTTTAATTGATATATATTATAAATAAAAAACAGTAAAATAATAAAATATGTTAAAAAACAATAAAATAATAAAAAATAGTAAAATAATGATTTATTTTATAAATTTTATTAAATTTTTTTTATTATATTTGATTTAATTAGATTTATTATATTATTATATAACAAATTATATTATTTATATAACAAATTATATTATTTATTATATAATTATATTATTATCATTATATAACAAATTATATTATTTATTATATTTATTATATGTTAGAAACGGGAGGGGGAAGACGACGCAGATCGACAAGAAAGAAAGAGAGAGAGAGAGAGAGAGAGAGAGAGAGAAGAAGAAGAAGAAGAAGAAAGCAGAAGGAGGCGAGCAGATCGAAGGCGATGGCCATGGCGATTGTCAAGACGATCGAATGAAGAGCGAAGAGGAGTAGATCGCGAGCAGATCGCGAGGCGAGAGCAGATCAAAGGTCGATGTCGAAAGTCCGGGCGATGTCGAAGGTCGACGTCGATGTCGAAGGAGAAGGCGACAGACAGGTCTCTCTCTCTCTCTCCCCCCTTTTACGATCCATCTTGGACTGTAATCGCGGTTTCTCTCTCCACAGAACGCGTTTCTTACACGTTTCTTTCTAGGAAATGCGGAATCGCAATCTTACTAAGAATCGCCACCTGTTTGCACGATTCCTGCAACTAAGGTCTAGAGACATAATAGAAATGTTATTCTTTCATTCATCAGAGTTAATATTACAAAAGATATCACATGCATTACACTTTCATAAATATCCATCTTGAAACCATAGCATGTAACTCTAGTTTAGAACAACATAAATGTCCTAAAGGCTTACATCTTTCCAAGTAATCACTTGGTTAAACAAAAAAGAAAGTCAGAAGCTCTTTACAATTAAGCCCTTGGCTTAAAGAAGACATATAAACAACAAAATGAAATCACAAAAGTAGAGCTTTAGCCTCTAAGCTCCCAAGCTATGTCCTTGTGAGGTGGCACCGTCACCCTGTACCTGAAAATGGTTTCCCAAGTAGATGAGCCAAAGCCCAGTAGAGATATGCTAACCATACATGAGAATTAACTAAAATATGAGCATCAGATAAATGTGCAACATTCTTAACCAACACATATTCTTTTCAAGGTCATTCAATATAGATAACCAATATCTCAATTCATTTCCATTCTACCATTTCGGGTAAATCAATTAGCCAAATTCATTATTATCAAGCAACCAATATGAGACTACAACTCAATGGTTCACAATTCAATACATTCATCAAATCCAACACTTCTATTTCTTGCCATTTTGCGGAACCACGTCTGAGGGAACCGGCACCCATAAATATATAAGATTTTGGGACTTTCACCCTGGATACTCCGGCCAACTTAATTATCAATGGAGTCCATCCCCTATCTCCTCCCAAACAATGAAGTACATCCCCTATATCCTCCCAAACAAGGATACATATATAATGTATTCAAACACTTTGTCATATACAATGACTAATCAAAACACATATTCAATAGTTTAATCAAACCGTCATATTCAATGACATAATTCAATTGATTAGCTTCAATCATCCTAATTCTCATGCAGTTTCTACAACAATCATAACTATCTTCCACCGATAGCCCAAAACAGATATATCTAAACAGATAAATAAATCTATCAACAGATAATTTATCAAATTCCATAGGTGTGTGATTTATCAAACCAAACTACACCATTCAATCACATTTCTCCCAATTTCGTAATTCCCAAACCAATTTCATTATTTACAAAAATAGTTATTTCAACTCAACTTAGGGCAAAATTTCCCTTTTTTCCAAAATATCAACCCATAGGTCCAAATCTCACCACTTCAGCAATAAAGAACCTCATACACAAACCCCCAAGGTTACTTTGTAAATCAACATGGAAAAACCCCTTTAGTTTAGAACCCAAACCTTAACTTTTACCAAAATCTTCCCAAACCCCACCATTTATACAAAATAACAAATATTTAGGTTAAATCTCATATTAAAAAGTAGAATATCCCTACCTCATGCTTAGATGAGAGAGAGAAGAGAAAGCTCAAAAGTCAATGGCGACGAAACCACGTTTTGCCCCGATCAAAACGAAACCTTTGACAAACTCTACACTTTATCTCAAAGGAGCAAGGTGAAAAGATCACTCTAGGTGAGTAGATCTAGAGATTTAAGTGAAAAAGTTTGGATTTTAGAGAGAGAAGAGAGAAATCACGGTTTAAGAGGAAAAAGGGAAGGAAAATCATGGGAGAAAAATGGTTTGGGCCTATTTATAGTAGTGAGGAAAAGCCCTAAGGTCAAATAAAATAATGGGCCCAAAAACCCCTTGGATAGGGTCCATTCGAACCTCAAAAATCTGAAAAAAACACGCAGGGGTCGACCATATCTTCCAACAACCAACACACATACATAAGAAAATCAACATGAAAAACCCCCTTTAGTTTAGAACCCAAACCTTAACTTTTACCAAAATCTTCCCATTTATACAAAATAACAAATATTTAGGCTAAAGCTCATATTAAAGAGTAGAATATCCCTACCTCAAGCTTAGATGAGAGAGAAGAGAAAGCTCAAAAGTCAATTGCAACAAAACCACGTTTTGCCACGATCAAAACAAAACCCTTGACAAGCTCTACACTTTATCTCAAAGGAGTAAGGTGAAAAGATCATTCTAGGTGAGTAAATCTGGAGATTTAAGTGAAAAAGTTAGGATTTTAGAGAGAGAAGAGAGAAATCACGGTTTAAGAGGAAAAAGGGAAGGAAAATCATGGGAGAAAAATGGTTTGAGCCTATTTATAGTAGTGAGGAAAAGCCCTAAGGTCAAATAAAATAATGAGCCCAAAAACCTCCTTAGATAGGGCCCATTCGGACCTCAAAAATCTAAAAAAAACACGCAGGGGTCGACCCTTAGACAGGAGGGGGTCGACCATATCTTCCAGCAACCAACGCACAGACATAAGAAGGTCAACCCTCTCCAGTCTGGTGTCTACCCTATTTTCTAGCAACACTCCCAGAAACTTCACCAACAGTTAAGGGTCGACCCTTAAGAAGGCTAGTGTTGACCCTCGAATAGAATTTCTAAGTCTCCAAGAAATTTTTGACAAGAATAAGTGCAAATAACCAAACCAAACAAGTTTAAATCGGATTATATTCCTCCAAAACCAACGTACAACAACACCAAAAATTTCCAAAATAAAAATAAAGGATTCGAATACACTTCCCCAAAAGTTTTGAAAGATACAGGTTGCTACATGACATTTTGTCAAAGAAATACTAACTTCCTGTAATTGTTCAAATTGCATGTTCAGAGTGGCAAGTGATAGCTTGAGGAGGTGAATTTTTCCCACATTTCAGCTTTGTTAAAAATTTTCCACTAGAGCCCAACACAAGTCAATTCAATTAAAAACTACATGCACATTCAAATTTTGTCTAATACAGCACGAAATTCACACAAATGTGAAGACAAAATTGTGATTAAGCAAAGCAGCAGGGGTACCTGGGAAGAGATAGATGGCGCGAAATGGTTGATTAGGGTTTTGAATGGCGGCATTGTAGAGAGAATCGAGGAGAGGCGAGTGGCCGAGGCGTAGTCGGCGGCCAATTAGGATTTGGAAGTTGAGGAGGCATTTGGAGAGGAGAGGGACGGTGGCCAGCTTGTGGCGGTGCTCGTGTGGGTGCTGGAGGACCACCACTTGGGTGGCGGTTGAGATGGCTTCACTTGGAATTGTGTCGCAGAGGCACACGTTTATTGGCCTCTCGCACCCTCTGCTGCATATTCTCCGCCTGCCCTCGTCTCCGGTGGGACCTGGATCGGACAAGTCCAAGACTCTAGTCACTTCGTCTGCTTCCATAGCCAAGCCAGCTGAGAATTGATTAAAATTGCAGAACGCTGCTACAGACTCCACTGGGGGTCGACCCCAGTAACGTGGCGGGTCTCCATTGGCCAGTTTTCTGTTTTTTTTTTTATCTTTTCTTCCAATCTTGCAATGCCACGTGGCACTGGGGTCGGTGGGGGTGGGATTTATTGGGATCCGGCGCATTTTTAATAATAATAATAATTTGCATTTTATGTGCTTGTAATTTTTTTTTAATTTTTTTAATTTTTTTTTTTTTATGTCTTTTACTTGTATGTAAGGACATCTCTAATAATACATTACTTTTATCTATTAAATTTGAGTAAAAACTATCTTTGATATCGCTTGCTCCAACTATGAATTTTTACTTTTTATCAAACCACTGATCGACCGGTCAATACAAAATTTTCATAAAATTTTGCCTTGAAGTGGTCATCCGGGAAGATGTCCGCGGAATATTCAAGGGGACATTCAACGATAATAAACAATAATTTGATGAAAGGCACATAAAGCATCCTCAGTTTGGTGAAACATTTTTAATATTCTCAATTTGATGTCTGTTTGATGAAACTATTGGAGTAGAAAATAAGAATACTTTTTACTAAATTTCAATTTAGTGATGGATTTGACACAAGGTTGGAGATGGCATAATTCCCTTATTAAAAAAATTTAGGAGTTAGAGTTGGAGTTGCACGGCTTGTGAAATTATTGCATACTTTAATTTAGTTATTCGAATCGTTCAATTTTTAAAGAATTCGAATAGAATATATTTATAAAAAGTAAATTAATAAGATATTGATGGACTTTTCATCAACTTGTATTTGTATTTAATTTAATACTTACATATTTATTTTTTATATATATACAAATGTTAGTTGATGAAGGGTCTATTTATATCCAATCAATTTGACTTTTTATAAGTATTTTCTACTCAATGTTCTATAAAAATTAAACGATTTAAATTATCAAAATAAAATTCAAAATAATTCTCATGAACTGCACAACGGTTCAAACTTTTATTACACTTAATTTGAATCAAATTAGGAAGAATTACATTTCATTGGAGATTTCAACAAATATTTACAGACTAATGATAAATATTATAAATATTAAAAAATAAAAATATAAAATTTTTCATGATTTTATAATTAATTTTTGAGAAACTAATTCCCCCAATTAAATTTTAGGGCATTATCTAAATTACTTACACATTTTATATTATTATATGAAATGAAGGTACAAGAGTCAAAACTTTCACCTTAGTTTAGGGAAAAAAAACATTTTCCATTTGTGCAACACACATATTATAATAGTAATTTATTTATCATTTATTTCTTACATAAATTAGTAATTATAAAATTTCACTATATTCCCAAACAAATTATTATTTTTAACAAGGATGTGTTTGGTTAAGGGATTTGAGAAGGGATTTAGAAAGGAAAAAAGAAAATATAGGTAAAATATGAATAAAATCTATTTAATAAAGCAGAATGGTTTTTGAAAATATATAAAATATATGAGAGATACATTTTGTTTGAACGGCTAAAATAAATCTTACATTTATATTAATGGTTCAGATCAATTATAATTCCCGCCCAAACATTTCTCTCCTAAGCTTCCCACCTACCCATGTCTCCCCACCTTCCCTCTCTATCTCTCTCACCCTCTCTCCCTCTCTACTCTCACCCATGTCTCCTCCTCATTCCCTCTTTATCTTTCTCTCCCTCTCTATTCTTCTTGTCAATTCCATTTCCCCAAACCTCTCTCTCTCGCTCTCTCTCTTATCAACGGTGTCTCCCCTCTTTCCTTTCTCTCTCATTAACGGTCTCTACTCCGTCAAAACAATTACAATCGTCATCATTTTTGTCTCCGATGCCGCCTAGGCTCCTCCTTTTTCTCCATTGGTGGCTCCGTCAGATTTGAGAAGATTTGACCACCGTAGGCCTTCAAAATATCAAATCTGACCACAAATCCATCGCCATGTCTGAAAATCTTAGATCAATCATTGTACCTAGTTTTTCGCACTCCTCGGAGGGTTTTAGTCTCCTCAGATGCAATTCTCTATAGTTTGGACTCCCATGGTTCTGAATCTGGTTTCACAAGTGCAATGTGAAACAGAAAAACGAATGAAAGTCCAGATCCAACAAATTTTAGAAAATACATTAATCGCCAAAGATGCCAAAAATGGAATGCATTGCCAGATGTCATATTTTTTGGAGAATTAGAAAACCCGTGACTCGTGCCAAAGGCTACTTGTCCATCATAACCAAAGTTGTCTCGGCTCGAGAACTTAGTTATGAGACGGGAAGGTCATGAATTGAGCACCCTACTCATCCGATTAAAGATCAGCCTCTATTAAGTCATGATGTGAATTTTATGGACATTATATGCTCATATTCTGATTATTTAATATACTAACATTACTATGTGAAGTAAACAAGTATAGACCACGTCACTTACTTTGGAATGCTTTGATTTCATGCTTTCTTGAAAAGAGTTTTTGAATATGTGCCACTCAAAGGAAAAGCGAGCTTATATGTACAATAATCAAAGTCATTCCACTTTAAGCAAAATAGTCTCCACCCATAGACATTCATAGAGATATTTCGTATAAGCGAATAGCCTCATGGTAGTATGCTCAACATGGTAACACAAACACACATATGATGTGTTAAAGTGAAAATGCTCACCTAGTACTCAACCGTGACAAGCCAAAGAAAAGAAGATAGTTTAAGAAAAAATGCATGATCCTAATATGCAAAATGGCCAATGCATCACATACAAGAATGCAATTACTAAATTCGGCTACTAACATGATATGCAAATCAACTCAAAGCATGAGGTAGCGCACATAATCAAGTCGGAAATGATAACGACATCAAGTATGATGAATCGAACCTTAATGCATGCAAAAATGGATATAAGGCATGGAAATGATATGAAACGAAAACATGATATTTTGTACAACCACAGTAAGCATGTAAATAAAAAGGAGAATGAAATAGAGGTTGGAAGACATATATCAAGTGTTACAAATTTGCCTTCTTACAAGAGGGTCCGACTAACTATTACAATTATTACAAAACAAGAATGAATTAACTAATTATTACAAAACACGAAAAGCGACTAATCTAAAGGAATTTGAATGAGGTGCGGGGAATCGCGTGCGCAGAGATAGGAACATCCTCCGAAAACCTGTCTAGTTACTACCAGAAACTGCCATATTCACAGTTAGCAAACAGTTCTGTTTTGGACCTCAGGATCTACCCTGTTTTGCGAAAAAGCACCACTGTCGCACAAACAAGGTGGCCGGCTGCCCTGATGAACTAGTCGGTCATACAAGATAGTGGCAGACCAGCCACTTATTTTGGAAAAAGACTTGTTGCAATAGAACTGGAACAGAGCAAAACAGAGGGTTTCCAAAGAATGTTCATCTTTTCTGCTCCCTCCTATCATAATGATATTCAAGAAGAGATTAGGTTTGCTTCACAAATAATCAAACATCCCAAGGGTATTTAGAGGATGATTCATGAAACAACGGGACGAAATATTCAATGGATATAAAACTAAGGCTAATTAAGAAGAAGTATTCAAAGAGATAGCTGAAACCTGCTATATCTCATGGAAAATAAGAGTAAGTAAGTACTCAAATTTGGAGAGAATAGGTTTAGAGAAAGCCATTTTTTAAAGGGAAGCTTATTAACAAGAGATTACATCATAGAGGCAAGATATTAGAGATTTTTC
Organism: Camellia sinensis; assembly: GCF_004153795.1. Taxonomy (NCBI): domain Eukaryota; kingdom Viridiplantae; phylum Streptophyta; class Magnoliopsida; order Ericales; family Theaceae; genus Camellia; species Camellia sinensis. Next base: position 1,024,478 of record NW_021024657.1, on the reverse strand, counting down.
TTCCTACTCATGGAACATGGATTGAAATCCATTTCCATGCTTCAAAAGGAACTAGAAGAGAGTCTCTAATACTTCCAATAAAAGAGCTCTCATATGGCTTCAAAGCAAAATCAAAACAAGACTAAGCAAACGAATGAAAACTATAAAAAAATTATTGTAAGCTCATTTTCCTACTCATGGAATAAGGATGAAACATTCATTTCCATGCTTCAAAGATGGAACTAGAAGAGAGCTCATAACAACTTTGAAAAGAAGAGAGAGAAACAAGAATCAAACTAACTATTTAAAGCTTTAAACACACATATATACTATCCATATTCATACAAAACTATCTAAAACAGTGCTGAAATTGAAGGAAAAATAAGCAAAAGCATGACAAACACCAAGGGAACATCACTAATGGATAAGTCTATGGAAGGGTGGCTAACCCTTCCACCTTCAACAAGGTTTAAATAGCATTTTTAAGCCTAAAACAACTTTGAAAATCAATGTTTAAAACAGAGGATGAAGAACAAGGGAATAAAAGAATATGTAATGAAAGGAGTTCAAAGATCAACCTCTTGAAAAGAAGAAGAGCTTCTTGATTCGCAAACTTCAATCCAAACACTCTTAAGTATCTAAAATCAGTATCAAAACTTCAACCCAAAAACTTTAAATTCAAGCTTCAATGGTGTATCTATAGTGTATATGTATTCAAAAGGGTAGATAATGCTTTGTACGCCTTTGGAAATGCTTACTCACTAAGTTTTCTCACCCTAAACTCTGAGGAGAAGTGTTGTATTTATAGAATTTCAGCTTCTCATGTCAAAAATATCTTCAAAAGAGAACAGCTGGCAAAATCCTGTGCATGTGATCAGCCTGCTGCTGCAAAAATATCTGCTTCGCTAAACATGGCCGGCCGGCCAATCAATTGTACGGCTGGCCCAATAAAGTGGTCTGCTCGTCAACTTTTGGTCTTGCTGCTCTTTGAGTGGTCAGGCTAGAAAAATAGGCTTTGGTCCAAATGGGGTGTAAGGTTTAGGTTTGAAGCTCAAAACCGAATTCTTTTGCTGAAGATTCGAAAGATTACATAGCATAACATTTCATCATCAGGTGTTTGGAATGAAGAGCCCAAGTCTTAGGGGCGGTCAAAATGGGGTGTCTATAGTTGCCCCTCTTTGACAGAGCTCAAAGTCATTTCATGATGCAAGTGAATGTCAAAGCCCGAAGATGACCCATTTGACGTGGTCGTAAGACTTGGACAAACAAACAAAATGTGGATACAATTGGTTAAACTTGAAAGTTGCCTATGTTTTCCTTTGCAAGGAATCAAACCAACATAGTTCAAGGGCAGGATGTAAATAATACACAATGCAATGCAACAATTGAAACCACAAATGAGCATATCGCCAGACAATCATGAAGATGAGAGGAGGAGACAAGCCAAACTATGTATCACGTAGAAATGTGAAAAGATACAAGCCAAATCACACTCCTTGGATAAGGGGGAAATTGCAAGCCGAACTACGTATCACGTAAAAGGGGAACATACTCTAACCACGCTGGAATCGTGAGAGGATGAAGAACAAATTCTAAACTCACTGAAATTGTGTGAGAAAGGACACACTCTAACCAGGCTAGAACCACGAGAAGAGGAGGAATGAATTCTAAGCGCTAAAATCATGGGAGGAATGACACACTATAACCACGCTGGAATTGTAAGAAGAAGACGAACAAATTCCAAACACGCTGAAATCGTGTGAGGAATGACACACTCTAACCAAGCTAGAATTGTGAGAAGAGGAAGATCAAATTCCAAACACGATGAAATCATGTGAGGAAGGACACACTCTAACCATGCTAGAATCATGAGAAGAGGAAAAACAAATTCCAAACACGCTGAAATCGTGTGAGGAATGACACACTCTAACCATGTTGAAATCATGAGAAAAGGAAAAGACTCCAACCACACTGGAATTGTGAGCAGATGAAGAACACTCTAACCAAGCTCGGGGATATGTCATCACATATCTTGAGATAAAAAACCTCTTGAGGTCGCGTCTCACGCATTCTGAGAAAACTCGCTCAGGGTCGTGTTCTTGTATGCCTTGAGATAAAAAATCACTCGGGAACACGTCTCACATGTCCTGAGAATACCCGCTCAAGGTCGTGTTCTTGCACGCCCTCAGATAAAAAAACTGCTCGTGAACGCGTCTCACGCGTCCTGAGAAAACCCCCCTCAGGGTTGTGTTCTTGCACACCCTGAGATAAAAAACCGCTCGGGAATGCATATCATGCGTCGTGAGAAAACTGCTTGAGAACATGCTCCTATATGTTCTGAGGAAAGCCCAGGGGACAATGATCCAAAATGCATTTCAACGTAAAAATGAAAGATGATGCAAGATAACGCATGATGCAAATGGATGTAATGGATGTGATAGACGATGTGGTATGTGTGACAAACAATGTAGTAGATGATATTTAGCAAATGTAATAAACAAACAAAGCGGTGCTTTAGAAAGTACCTCATGGGGTAAGTGGCAATGAACCGCTCTACTCAGACGAGGATCTCCCTTTTGTGCTTTCCAAATTGAGGTCCTTAAATGCTAACAAGGGATAAAATCTACATGCGGAAACCACAGATGTCGCTTTTCTCCCAAATCATACTTACAACTTTCCCTATTCTCCAATGGGGTGACAGACTAGGTTGATTCAGTATCCAAAATTAAGGCACATACTCGATACCTCAACTTATGGGGCTGCCACACAGATTTTAAGCCAATGATATACCCCAGGGTATTCAAACCAGACTTTAGTCTCGAAAATTCCGAACCTTTGTGTTCTAGGCATTGCTATTCGAACTCTAGTTTCCACTGTCTCAATTGGTCTCCTAAGAACTCATTGCAAACACAGCCAAGACACCTTTGGTGGGGAATGGTGTTTAGGGAGAGCGCTTTTGATCGGCACTCTGACTTAAAATTGGCTTGAGCTCGAGGTCAAGGTACACTCATACTCCAGAGAAATGGCGAGACTTGGGAAGGTGCGTCTGGAATATAATTTCGAAACTTTTTGAAGTTGAAACAAACTCAGATGCTCCAATTTTCCCTTTTTGTTTTGCTTTGTAGTCCGAAACCTATATAGCTTCAGATAGGTCATTGTTTTGCTACTCTTTTTTTTTTTTTTGAAAACTATGATCGGGGTTGGACCCTATAGTTTATGAATGAAAGAATTTTGTTTTGCACATTATGTTGGGAATGGCACGACACTTTGAGCACAAAACGATTTATTTTTGAAATTGAAACCGAGAATGAGTTCTTAACCGGATATTGGGCCTACAACTGACCAAAGTACAAAATACGACCCAGCAAAGGAAAAACAAAGTAAAAACAACCTAAACACACCTATTTACACTTACCGAAATCAAAACGACTCAAAACAAGAATCAAAACAAACAAAAACAACAAACACAACACTTGGATGTTTTCTACCAGCATGAGACCTTTCAATTCACGGGGAGTCTATTTCTCCAGGTATTGTTTCCCACCATTTTTTCTTTATGGCTCTTACATCACTTTGGTCCTCAATCTCTATTTTCTGTAAAAAGCCATTTCCTTACTTTTTCTCTCAGTGTTTTTCTCTCAGCGCACATCTCTCTATTCTTTAATCTCTCTTATTTTTTTATCCCTTCCCAAGTGTGGTTGATGGAAAAGCTAAAAGCTGTGGATCTTTGCCGCTAGTACTCGGCTAGATTCTACTTTTTTCACTCACAACTAGTGAGCTTTCCCACAGCGGGGTTGTGGTGCGACTGGATATGCAATAGATCTGTAACTGACATCGCTTGGCAATACCCTTAGCTTAAATGAGTTATAGCATGTCCTATCGACGAGGTATACATTTGATTGGTTTCACACGCTATGTTTTCTACTTTCCATTCCGATTCAGACGCCAATTTAGGTGTGATCAGACTCATCCAGATGAGGGGGTCAAATATCCAGCTCCATTTCTAGTTCATGCTTCACACTTGGCTCAATACCTCACTGCCTAGAGGATGAGAGAGTTTTTGGCCCCTATTGCTAGCTTCAATTGTGCCTTTTTTGGGTGCTTGGTTTGGTTTAAGGGTGAGACATGGGTTGGACCATCCTTGGAGGCAGAAACTTCTGAGAGTGCGGGCAAGAAGCAAAGGACAATCACCTGACTTATCTGTGCCCCTAGTTAATTGCTTCGACTTATTTTTTGTTTTTGGCTTTCTGCTAAAATAATTTTGACCAACATGAGAGTTTAGATTAACATGTTTATTCTACTTTCTGTTTTGAAATCATGTAAGTCAAGCTGTGAGCACTGAAAATTTTCCTTTTTTGGGTCCAAGAAATGGTCCGATTTTGGAAAAATGGAATAATTTTTGAGAAAATTAGTCAACTTCACCAAAAAAACTCAAAAACTGTTTTTGCAAATGGCCACTACCAGACCAATGTGGAATTAACTCTTGAGATGTACAACCTCAAATCTGAACTTGATTTTTCTTACAGCTGAATCTTTTAACGAAATAGGACAACTGAATTTGAATGAAGATAAAGCCAATTGGACATGGATAGGATAGTATAGTTGAATAAGCATAAGCCAATCAACATGGATGAGACAAGCCGGCTGAAAATGATTGGGGCCGAACTTCAGGATGAAGTTGCCTACATATCCTAAAGATAGGAATCAAGCCTTACGTAGTTACGGGTTAAGGTGCACTCGGGTATTAACTCTCTCCTTTTGCACTCTAACTTTTGCCAAGGCCACTGTAACACTCCAGAATTTCTCCTCCGCTTGAGTGAAAGAGTTGATGCTCAAGCAGTCTTGTGAGGCTCCTGGTACTTTTGTAGTTAGTCTGACATTCTGAGAGTTGTGAATTTCCACTCAAGCGGTCAGCTTTATTGGTCTGTTCGCTCGAGCGCAAGGTTGGACGCTCGCGCGGTCTGCCTGGTTGAGTCTGAATTTTTGGGACTAGTGGGATTGTTTTTGACCTTTTATTATTGTGCTTGGAGCCTCCTTTTTTTTTTTATTTTGAGATATTGATCGAAGTAGTAACATGATGGCAAAGTAAGATTGCACCAAAAACTTTGATTCGGATAATTTTCCTATGCACAACCATCACTCTTTTGCCCTTTTCTTTTTCCATACTTTGAATTTGGGTGTGAGGATAAAACCATTGGAAAGCTTGTTTCCAGGGCTTTGACTTGGACACAAGAACGACCTAAAATGGAGTCCAGGTAAGAGAGTTATGTCCATTTGAAGTTTTGGTATTTGTGCTGGAAGCAAGTGCGCTTGAGCGCAGAAAGTGGCGCTCGAGCGGACTGTGCGAATTCAGCGACTTAAAAAGTAATTTTCTAGATCATTCTCTTCACTTTTATTTTCTCTCTTCCTTCCCCTCATCCTAGGTCTAAAAACCCTTGATTTCTTGACCCAAATAGCTTCCACTCCTTAAAGATTTGGCCAAGATCTCTCACCAAAAAGTGAAGGATACATGAAGATCTCATTTTCTTGTGTGGTTGATGGAAAAGCTAAAAGTTGTTGATCCTTGCCCCTAGTACTCGGCTAGATTCTACTTCTTTCACTCACAACTAGTGAGCTTTCCCACAGCGGGGTTGTGGTGCGACTGGATATGCAACAGATCTGCAACTGACATCGCTTAGCGATACCCTTAGCTTAAATAAGTTATAGCATGTCCTACCGACGAGGTATACATTTGATTGGTCTCACACGCTATGTTTTCTACTTTCCATTCCGATTCAGACGCCAATTTAGGTGTGATCAGACTCGTCCAGATGAGGGGGTCGAATATCCAGCTCCATTTCTAGTTCATATTTCACACTTGGCTCAATACCTCACTGCCTGAAGGATGAGAGAGCTTTTGGCCCCTATTGCTAGCTTCAATTGTGCCTTTTTTGGGTGCATGGCTTGGCTTAAGGGTGAGACACGGGTTGGACCATCCTTGGAGGCAGAAACTTCTGAGAGTGCGGGCAAGAAGCAAAGGACCATCACCTGACTTATCTGTGCCCCTAGTTAATTGCTTCGACTTTATTTTTTATTTTTGGCTTTCTGCTAAAACAATTTTGACCAACATGAGAGTTTAGATTAACATGTTTATTCTACTTTCTATTTTGAAATCATGTAAGTCAAGCTGTGAGCACTGAAAATTTTCCTTTATTGAGTCCAAGAAATAGTCCGATTTTGAAAAAATGGAATAATTTTTGAGAAAATTGGTCAACTTCACCAAAAAAACTCAAAAACTGTTTTTGCAAATGGCCACTACCAAACCAATGTGAAATTAACTCTTGAGATATACAACCTCAAATCTGAACTTGATTTTTCTTACAGCTGAATCTTTTAACGAAATAGGACAACTGAATTTGAACGAAGATAAGCCAATTGGACATGGATAGGATAGTCAAGTTGAATAAGCATAAGGCAATCAACATGGATGAGACAAGTCGGGTGAAAATGATTGGGGCCGAAATTTAGGATGAAGTTGCCTGCATATCCCAAAGATAGGAATTAGGCCTTACATAATTACAGGTTAAGGTGCACTCGGGTATTAACTCTCTCCTTTTGCACTCTAACTTTTGCCAAGGCCACTGTAACACTCCAAAATTTCTCCTCCGCTCGAGCGCAAGAGTTGATGCTCAAGCAGTCTTGTGAGGCTCCCAGTACTTTTGTAGTCGGTCTGACATTCTGAGAGTTGTGAATTTCCGCTCGAGCGGTCAGCTTTATTGGTCTGTTCGCTCGAGCGCAAGATTGGACGCTCGAGCGGTCTGCCTAGTTGAGTCTGAATTTTTGGGACTAGTGGGATTGTTTTTTTATCTTTTATTATTGTGTTTGGAGCCTCCTTTTTTTTTATTTTGGGATATTGATCGAAGTAGTAACATGATGGCAAAGTAAGATTGGATTAAAAACTTTGATTCGGATAATTTTCCTATGCACAACCATCACTCTTTTGCCCTTTTCTTTTTCCATACTTTGAATTTGGATGTGAGGATAGAACCATTGGAAAGTTTGTTTCCGGGGCTTCGACTTGGACACAAGAACAACCTAAAATGGAGTCCAGGTAAGAGAGTTATGTCCATTTGAAGTTTTGGTATCTGTGCTGGAAGCAAGTGCGCTTAAGCGCAGAAAGTGGCGCTCGAGCGGACTGCACGAATTCAGCGACTTAAAAAGTAATTTTCTAGATCATTCTCTTCACTTTTATTTTCTCTCTTCCTTCCCCTTATCCTAGGTCTAAAAACCCTTGATTTCTTGACCCAAATAGCTTCCACTCCTTAAAGATTTGGCCAAGATCTCTCACCAAAAAGTGAAGGATACATTAAGTTCTCATTTTCCTACCGATTGGATTTTTGGTTTTGTGAATGAATGTCTTGGAGCCTTGTTTTCTTGCTTGATCATTGAGGTAGGGGTGTCTTTAACTTGTTATATGCTTAATTAAGATTCATATGTGGTATTTTCACTAGTTATTCATATGGTATCTATATACATATATGTGTGTGTGTGTGTGTGTGTGTGTGTGTGTTGTAGAGATTTGTTGTGTTAGTGAATAAATTGAAATACATGCGAGCAATATTTCATGGTTATGGAAGGAATTATACTTATTATGGATGAATATCATTGTTTATGATGGATAATTAACACAATCTCATAAAGGAGAGTAAAACCCCAATTTTATTCAAAACCCTGGTTTTCAAATTTAATTTATAAAACGGGGTTTTGCTCAATTGATTTCTAAAACATGAAATTGAGTGTAATTCCTTGATTTTGAGATTGAAATGTAAGATTGGAGATTCCTTTTTAATGTAAACCTTGAGAAGAAGCTAATGATTACTTGATAGGAGATCCTTGAATTATGAAATGTGAAGAGGTGGATTATTATGAGTTGACATCATCTTAGGAAAGTAATGCATTGTTTATAAATTCATGCATCATATGCATTGTCCATTTCTTTTTGGTTCTACCTTTGTATAAACGGTTGAAAGTTGGAAGAGGGTAAATAATCTATGAGTTTGGGTAGTGAGTCGGGTTGGAATTGAGTTGTGTATTGTATTTGGTACCCATGCAGGGAGTCAAGGTGCCCAATTGCCCCGTCTGCACATATCGCCGGACGAATGTAGGAATATGTGTTTGGGTGTCCACGTCTTGCCGTTTCTGGAGCTGGTAAATGTGGAAAAACGGATGATTTTGGGTGTCCACTCCTTGCTGTTTATGGAGCCGGCAAATGTGGAAGGTCACAATGTTATCGGGTGCCCATCGCGCCGCCATTTCTGAAGCCGGCAAATGTGGGATCATCTTTCAATATACAAAATTATATATATCTATTTTGGTTTCGGCTCTCACTCGGGATGTCATAGTATATTTACCGCCCATGGTTACCTTGAAAAATGTTGAACAAATGTCATGCATTGCATACTTCATTTGTATTTAAACAAATATTTATGATTAAACATTTAAACTTTCATAATACTTGCATTGCACGATCATGCGTGTTTCAGTTAATTATATAACTTGTTAAATACATTGCCTACTGAGCTTTTTGCTCACCCCAAAAGTTAACAAAGTTTAGAAAAAGATATCGAGGTACCACCACAACAACAGATGTATGAAATGAAGTTGGATGAGAGCACGGGAGCTCTTCTGTAGATATTTTGTGATTTGTTTTGCACCATTTTGTATGGACTATTTGTATGGATAAATTGGAAACTTGTTTGGTATATATGCAATTTGGCAATGATGTATCTTTTTGAGAGGGGTTAGAGGATTGTATTAATGTTAATATTTGTTATCTGTATGAGGGTATTATTGTTGATTGTATTAAGGTATTAGGGGAATTTGGAGGTATTTTTCACCAGGGCATTACAGCCGCCCTTTCAAGTTTTCAACTTTGCGAGCTCTATTTTTCTTTTTCTATTCATTTATTTCTTTTCTTGCACTTCTTTTGATTACCCGATGATGACAATCAGAATGTGTTTTTCATAGAATCCTTAATAAGAGAGATGAAATTTGAGCTTTAATCCCAACCTTCACACATTTTTTGGCCAAATTATTTTTTGTCCAAAATTCACCAATCTTCACTACCAAAAGAATCTTGGCTCTTCAATCTCCACTACCAAATTTCCTACATATCAATCCCCACTCACCATCCACTTTCATAATCACACCCCATCAATCCACACTCACCATCTATTTTCATAATCACACCCCACCATCCCCACTTATCATCAATTTTCTTCATCATACCCTACCATCCCCACTCACTATCAACTTTCATAGTCACACACCACCATCACCACTTACCATCCACCTCCATTATACATTATCTTCCATTAACTCCATTTTGGTGCTCCATTAGCTCCATTATCTTCCATTAATGCCTTATTATTCTTCCACTTTGTCTTCCACCATTGCCCACTTGCATTGCCTATATAAGGAGAGCTCAAGTCTTGAATTTGGGGAGATGAATTAGAAGATAAGTGTAAAGACAACACTAAATTTGAGTTAGAATGTGAGAGAAAAGAAAGCCTTGAAAGTAAGAGAGTTGTCTTGCCAAAATAGTGAAGTTACCAAGCCTCTATGCATCTCATCTTATTTTGTAAAAACCACTCAAGAACCAAGTCCTAAAGCCTTGATCAAAGAGAGAGTAGTCTTGCTAAGTTGAAAGAGATTAAAGAGTTATCATACATTTGTTCAAAACCATTGTTCTAGCTCAAATTCTAAGCTCTTAAATTGAGGATTAAGAATATAATTCATAAAAACTTGAGGGTAATCAAGAGGAAGTTTAGAAATTAAGAAGTTCATTCTGTCTTTAGAAGGCGAATTTTCAATTTTTAATTTCTATTTCAAATTCATTTTCTTGCTCTTGTTTCATATTGTTTTGTTGTAAAGTAATTGACTTTCAATTCTTTCATTTTTTTTGCAACTTTCTATCTTATATTTGTTTTTTTACTTTTGTTTCATATTAGTTTTATTGTAATCTAACCAGAAGTAGGTAGTTGAACTACCTACATATTCCTTGTTTGTTCCTTTTCTTGATTTCGCAACAAGATAGGTTTTGCTAGGCCTAGTTGGCCGGCCGGCCGGCCTATCCAGCCAACCGGTTAGCTTCTTTTGGACGAAACGAAGTAGTCTTCCAGCGTTGAGTATACTAGTTTCCGACAATCATCAAGACACATGAAGCTTCTATTTTTTTTTATTTGAGTATTTTGTGAGGTTTTTGTTTTGTTGTAATATTTTCTTCCTCCCTCTCTCATTTGGTTTGTAATTATTCTTTCAAGTATTGTAATAATTTTTCGCCCCGCTTCTTTCAATCTCATTCTTTTACTCGTTTTCCTTATTTGTGAATAAACTTCATATTTTGGTTTTTCATTATATGCATGCTTTGTATCCATGTTTCATGCATCTTGATTCAGCTAAGTTTGCATTTGTGGATTTTATCAATTTTTATGTGATTATGTGTGCTATCTCATGTTCTTGAGATGATTCACATGTCATATCTTAGAAGCTAAATCTTAGTTGTATCTCATGTGTGAATTGCATTAGGATTTTGTATATAAGATCATGCATATTTCACTAGCTTTATTTTGTACCTGTTCACATGGCGTCGGTTAATATGTAAGTTTTAATGCTTTAGCATCCCGCGCGTGTGTGTTTTTCTTACTATGTTTAAGCATCTTACCATGAAGCTATTTGCTTACTTGATATAACTATATGAATGTCAGTAGATGGAGGTTGTGTCGCTTAATTTAGAATGATGTTGATTTTTATGCTTGTAAACTTAATTTTTTGAGTTGTACATCTTCAAAACTCTTGCAAAACACATGAAATCAAGTTGTTCTAAAATAAATGGCATAATCTATACTTGTATGCTTCACATAGTAAATTGTAGGATTTATTTAATAACCAGAATACGAACATTAAAGAAAAGAAGACTCATATTATGGTTTAGTAGAGACCGATCTTTGATCGGGTGAGCGGGGGTGCCCAATTAATGACCTTCCCCTCTCATACCTAAGGTTCCGAGCCAAATATCTTTAGTTACGATAAACAATGGGCTTGGCATGAGTCACGGGTTTTCTAATTTTTTAAAATATTAGGTGGCGACTCTAAGATCTGGTGATACAGTCCATTTCTGGCAATAATTTTGTAATTAAATGGATTTTCTATAAAAGTTGCCAAATCTAGACTCTCATCTATGTTTCACATTGCACGTGTGAGACTAGATAGAAGAAGTCGAGGGTCTGAACTGTCGAACACGAACGAGTACCTCCTAGGCGATGTTATAAGCATCTCCAATGGTGTGCCAAGCTTTTAAGCCAAAGTCATTTTTTAATATACCATCACAAAAAACCTCATCTAATGGTATGTCAAATCTTGAGTCAAAATTTGTCAAAGCCAAATCTTGAACCAAATTTGGCACAAGATTTGGCTTTGCCAAATTTGCAACATCAACAAAAGCAATTATGATCACTAGATTTTTTTTGAAAAATAGATCCAATAGTTACAAATTGATATGAGAGTTGGTTGTGGCAAAATAGCATGAGAACCATTGTAGTGGTATAAGTAAAAAATGACTTTTTCTCCCCCTATAATGAGCTAAGAATTGATTTTAGCAAGACTATTTCGACTTTTACCATTTCAGTTTAGAGCTTTTTCAATGCACGAGCTATCCATCTGTTAGCAAAAAATTGGTTTAAGCTCAATCGATAGTGATTGATCGACGGATTAAAATGAATTTTAAATAAACACAAATAAAAATCAAGTTTTGTGGTTGAGTTATATGCCTTAAATAGATTAAGGACTTCCCTGGAGGTTATCAAGTAAAGAAGAAATTGAATAGAAAAGAATATGTATTTATTCAATTGGATTGTCACTTACTACCAATTATAAGAACTTAAACAAGAATAAAGAAAAAAAAACAAATATAGTAATCGACAGAAGGAAAAAATGGAGTTTGGAAAATTATCACTTAATCTTCTTCTAACAACTGCTAAATTAAACTACTCCTGGATAAATATCACGTTTTGTGAATGGTTGTGTATGTCTCTTTTCCCTCTCGTCCAACTCTCTTTTATACTTGACCTGCCCAGCTTTCAATTTTGATCCTCCCTGATCTTCTATCTCTCTGCATCTCTATCCCAACATTTTAGGGACTGCTCCCTTGATTTTCGAATTTTGATTTCCTCCTTGATTTTCTGCAACCATTTTTGTTCAATCACCTTTCTTATTGAACTCTTATCTTCAAAACAAAAAAGCCACGTAGCATGTTCCTTTTGTTATGCTATGCCAGTTGTATAACGGTTCCAGTGTAGACCCGACCCTTTTAATGCTATTAGATCTGAAATTTATATACCTTTAATTGTTGTTTACACCCTTATCATCTTGTTGTTAGTTGAGTTTGGTTGTTTAGAGTTGTTGGTTGTATTTAAAATAGGTTAGGAGTTTGTTTTTCAGAAGAGTTGTTGTCGAGTTCATTCCTTGTTTGCTCGAGTGGTGTTTTGGTCGCTCGATTGGTCTTTGAGATCTCCTAATATTTTTGCAGGTCTGTAAAACTTTTGGGAATAGGTTGATCTTCTCTCGAGCTGTATTTTCTTCGATCGAGCTATCTTTTGTAGGTTTGAACTTCTAAGAGGGAGTCATTGTGCGCTCGAGCGGTGATTTAGTAGCTCAAGCGGTGTCACTTATTGTGTCTAACGCTCAAACGGCGGTTTGGTCGCTCCAGCGGTCTATGCGTATATCAAAACGAGAAAAAAAGGATTTTTTTGTCACTTTTTCATTTCCTCTCTCTAAAATATCTCTAAACCTAATTTCTTCTCTCTCTCTCTCTCTCTCTCTCTCTCTCTCTAGTTCTTGCCTAAATACCTCAAATAGACCCAAATCTATTGATTTTTCCACCATTGTTCCTTGGAGAAAAAGGTAGAACTCGTTGAAAGTTTCGTTTTAATCGGAGAAGATTTTGTTTTTGGCTTCGTCAAACTTCTTCTCTTGCTCTCTTCCTTTTCTATTCTTGAGGGAGGGATTTCTTCAACCTTTATATGATTCTTAGCTTGGTTATTTATTTTTTAAAAATGTTTAGTAATTTGGGAATTTTGGGTTTAAATCTAAGGTTTGGTTTTGAAATGTAAAAGAGGGGTTTTTCAAAAGGATTCTTGAAAAGGGTTATGAGAATGTGAATATTGTTGAGTTGTGTTAAAATGTTGAAAATTCCTTCCTAAATCTTGATTTTGAAAATAAAGGATGTTTTATTGGAAAATCATTGATGTTTGATTTATGAAAGAAATGAAAAGATGTTGGGTTTGAAAAGATAATATGAATATATACGTGAATAATGAGAGTGGAGTTGGATATATATATATCATCTCTCTCATTTTAAAATTTATGAGATTATATCTATTGTTGGAAAATAATCTATTGAGTAAAGATACCTGTTTTGGGCTATCAGTGGAAGGTAGCTTTGATTGCTGTAGAAATTGTATGAGGGTTAGGTTAATTGAAACTAATTACTCATACACTTGCATTGAGCATCGTTTCATACTTAAACATTGAAAATGTATTGTTTTGAGAAAAAATTGGTGTATATCTTGGTGAATCTGGTTAGGAGGTATGATTGTGGTTTATTATGTTGGCCTGTGCGTCCTTGGTGAAAGTCTAGAAACCCACGCGGTTAGGTGCCGATCCTTCCGGTTAATACCAATAAAATGGCTTTAGTAGTGCTTGTATAGTCGACTAGCAGACAAGTACCTAGAGATTCCCAGTGTTTTGTATCCACTACCCTATTTTCTGATATTAAAGTATTGTTTTCATGAATTGATATATAATATTGATATTGCATTGTTTTGAAAGAGAAAATATAATGTCTTGGCAAATGACATGCATTGCATTCACCTTGTGACCTTGTTAAGCTTCATACATTGTGTTCTAGTATCTCTACTGGGTTTTAGCTCACCTTATATGGAAAATAACTTTCAGGTGCTGATAATATGTCTCCACCAAGTACGTAGCTTGGGAGGACTTGGAGCCGAGAGCTTCTTTTTGTTTTTTTGTGTAATTATTCTGTATAAGCCTTGGGCTTTCTATGTATTGAGTTTAACTCACTTTTGTATATCCAAGCATTGACTTGGAAAGATGTGGCCCTTAGGGCATAACTTATCCTTTTGTTCCAATTCATTTATGCATGTCATATGCTATAGATTCATGATCTAGGGTTTATGAATGTATATCTGCATACGTCATCCTTTGTATGAGAAAAGAGAATTAATGAAAAGGTGTTATTATGTCAGTTCTTTTATTCTTGGGATATTATGAATGTGAGTCATTACTATTATTTCCGGGAATTACAAGCTATGTCAGCCACTCTGCCACGTCAGCAACCTGTCAACGGAAGGTTTCCAAAGTTAGCACCAACAATGCCCTCATTCATTCAAGGCAAACAATTTGCCTTGAATGATTTAAATTTCAACCCATCAACAAAAATAGAATCATAACAGGCCCAAAAAATGTTGAGCCACTTGCCAATCTCTAGGCCCAAATGTTCTTACCTCGTTTGGGCTCCACACGAAAGTACTTAACGATTTCAAACTCTTCCTCTTCACCACTTCCATTCAACAAACTTTCTTCCTTTTCTGAAACTTAAAAACCCTAAGCTTTCAAACCATGTCTTCTTATTCAAGTACTGACTTGGTCCATCGATTTCCTCATGAAGCTATCCAACTTATTGAAAAGAACAAATTCGATTCTTAGATCACCACTAGCCTCATTGCTGGTGGTGGTGCCAATATTGCTTTGGCTTTATTTGCATCCACCTCAATCCCATTTTGGTGGACGAGAAACCTAAAAAGTTCCCAGTAGTTACCCCAAATACACACTTCAGTGGGTTCATTTTCAACTTCTAAGACCTCATCCTTTGAAAGGTCTGTCGAAGGTGCTCCAAATATGCATCAAAATCTTTTGATTTGATGGTTACATCATCTATGTAGACTTCAAAAGCACCAAGACACCTGAAAGTTGGTTTGTGAGTGTCCTCTTGACTGATAAATATCTGGTTGTACTCAGCATGGCCATCCATAAAAGACAAGATTTTATGCTTGGCTGCTGAATCTACTAACAAATCAGCCACAGACATTGGATATTCATCCTTGGGAGTTGCAGTATTTAAGTTTCTAAAGTCTACGCAAACTCTTAGCTTTCCATTCTTTTTCAAAATTGGAGAGGTGGCAGCCAATGTCATTATGTCAGACTTTCAGAACTTGTCTCTGAAAGAATTGGAGGAAGTCAATGTACAGATGCATGTGGCCAACCAGACAGCAACCAAAAAAGACCTTAGAAGTCCACCAGCCATGGGACGAGAGTTCCCACGTCAGAAGGAAGACTCTGATGAAGAAGCGCTGGATGATGATTCCCTAGAAGCAGCCGTGATGCAGCGAATGTGTCCCAGGTGCAGACTGAGTTATAAATGGTTGAAGGGCCTTCCAGTCGATGGGAAGCAGTATTATAGGGATGTGCAGAGGCGTCCCAGACCAACCAATGCTTATAACAAAAGGCCGTATCCGGCTAATGTCAGACAGCAGCCATCAATGGTTGAACCTGCAGTTGATAGAATGTATGCTAGAGGCAAGAGGCCTTTCTATGAGTCCAGATCTCCTAACTATTACAGGTTGGAGAGTAGTCATTCTGAAAGAAGGTTGGAGAAGAGGTCAGGTTTTGGTATCAAAGCCAGGAATTGGCCCCTTGGGCCAGCTTCACGAAGGACAGAGAATGATCACCATCACCAAGAACCTGAATCAGGCTTAAAGCTTGGAGGCAGGACCAAACAATTGTCTTCACAGCCAGCTTCGAAGGTGACCTCGAAAGAAGAAAGAGGTGGTTCAATGTCTGGGTCAGTAAGTTCCTGGGTACCTGGAGTCCCAGATTGGTTTGTGATGCAAAACAAACCCAAGGAAATGCCTTCCCAAAGGAATTTTGGAAATCAAAATAGGATGGTTAAGCCTCCTTTGGTGGCTCCCAACAACTGGGTATTGCTGAAACACCCAAGAACGAGGGAACCAGATATGGTCCCCGTTATTTCCAGATCACAAAGGAGAAAAATTCAGCGCAGGTACACCCAATACCAGAGAGACCTGAAAGAAAGTGGAGAGAGTTCTTCGATGATCCAGACTGGAGAAAAGAAGAATCGAAAGTCAGACCATAGTTCAAAGCCAGTTACACAAAACGAGGTGGATCGCAGCAGAGAACAGTTGGTCAAGGTTCATTCTGAACTAAAGGCCAGAGAGAAGGAAAGTCTAACAGGGTTGGAGAAAGCTTTAATGGAGAGTGGTAGCGAAACGGAAGAAGATGTTGGCGTAAGCCAGAAGAAAGAAATGGTGGAAAAAGAAATGTTCGAAGCCTTCATGGCTAAGCAAACATTTCTGGTTGAAAAGCCAGCTGAGGAAAATCATTCGAAGGGACCCGTTAGCAATGGAATACCAGAATGCATCATGCAGGATGTTTCTGAGGAAGTCGACCAAAGTGACCAAGAGGGGAAACAGGTACAGCCAGCCATCCAGTTTGGCTCGTTTCCCCCAGTATCAATGAACATAGTACACATACTACCACAGGAATTCCAAGCTGGAGATGAGAATCAAGAGGGGCAGGAAGCTGATCCAGTTCAGATCTCTAGTGAAGACTCACAAGCAAGTATGGTGCAAGATAATTTCGAAATGGTTACCCCAATGGAAGCTGAATATGAGAGCGAGGAGGTGGTAAGCATTAACCTCTCGTATCCATTCGAATATCCCTCGAATTCCATGACGCAGCATGTTAAGCCTTTGTACATTAAGGCCTTCTTCGATGGGGTTCAGTTAAACCGAGTCTTGGTGGATAATGGAGCGGCGGTGAACTTATTACCGAAATCCTCCTTGAAGAAATTAGGGAAGAGGAATCCCAAGTTGATCCCAACCAGTACAACCATCGCTGGTTTTGCTGGAGACAAGCAGATGGCCCAGGGAATTCTACCCATCAATCTCAGTGTGGGAACCAAAGACTGCATGACGGCGTTTTTCCGTCATCGATAGCAATGCAAAGTACAATGCCTTACTTGGTAGAGATTGGATCCACACTAATAAATGCGTGCCTTCCTCTCTGCATCAAAAAATGATAATAGCTTTAGGCAATGGGAGAACGGAGGAAATTAATGCAGATCCTCAACCTTTCGTAGCATGTGCTGATTTCGCAGAAGCCAAGTTGTATATTGACGGTGTGGCACCGCTCAGTATACTGATGGAATTCGATGGTTCAGCCGAAGAAACGGCTGATAAGGAAGTAGCACGCCTGAAGCATTTAGTCCAGGAGAGTGCTGGTGAAGAATTAGAGATTAAAGATGACAATGATGCCTGGTTATAGGCAGCAAGATGAAGCACCAGAAGCCAGGTCTTTGGCTTTAATCAAATTTTCAATATTGAATATAAAGTCAATAGTCCAGAAAGTGCGAAAGCAGGAGAAAGAAGTCATGACGATTGGCTGCAAGCGGGAGCAGCAACAAGCCAGAGTTTTAACTCTTGATAAATACTGTGCATTGGACATAGAAACAAAAGTCCAAGAAATACAGGAAGAAGAAACCTTGTGGACAGATGGTTGGGTTACAAACAATGAAACCCTTTGTTACATTGAAGCACAATAGCAACCTTTGCAAGAGTGCTTAATCCTGGACCCATCTCCAAAACCATCAAGGACAGACAGTGTGGGGACTCTTTGGTTGTGAAGCGAGATGCACTGGAGTTGTTGATTGATTGATATTGAGTTTGAGGAAGGTTTTATGTATAGTCCTGAGAACAATGGATTGGAGTTTCAGTGAGACTGGTTAATGAAAAATTGTGAGTCGGAGATTAGAGAGAACTAATGCTTAGAAACACACTTGAATCTGATTAGAGATTTAGCAGGGACAAGAAAAGGATTTGTGTTAGGAGATCTGTATTGTGGGCAATTAGTTCAGCCGCCAGGGAAGTATTGCAGATAATAAGCTTGCTTTTTTTCGTGTATATTTTCATGGCCATAGTTTGTGCAACTCACGCACAAGAACAAGTAATACTCTCAGGCTAATGTATAGTTATAGAAAAGGGCTCCCCCTCATTGGTACCTATTAGTTGCACCCCATGTTTTCTACGCACGAATTGCAAAAAAAAAAAAAAAAAAAACAACAAACACCAAACCACAAGAAATTTATATATATATATATATATATATCTTCATACGTATGAAGACGTCACAAAATAATATAAAATGTATATATAATTAGAAGAAAAAAAAATACAAACTAATTATGTGAAAAAATATGAACAAAAGTAGAACAATTATAACTTTTATATGATTTTATCTTTTTGTGGAAGTGGAAATAATTTTTTAAAATTTAAAAATATTTTTTTAATTTTTATTTTGTTGACACTATGTAATGGTTCAATTTTATAGTGTCAACACCACACAACTCAATTTCATGAGAGACAGTGTCGACACTGGAAAGAGTAAATGAGGAGAGAAAAGTAATTCTACCAAAATATAACATTTGTGCGTTGGAGCATGATTGTTATAATCTAATATTCTGACACTATATCAATGATATTATTTAGCAATTAGCATACCAATATAGCAATTGTGTATTGGCTATGCTCTTAGCAACCTAAGTATTTTGGAGGCTAATTTAGACTGGATGGTGCTATTTGGCCCCGTTTATTTGGAGTTATAGGAAGGGGATTGGAATTACTAATCCCTTTGTATTACTAATGGAGTGTTTGTTTTGAGAGATGGGGAGGGGACTATTAATCCCTTGGTATTAGTAGTTCTCTTGGAAGGGGGATCGGTAATGAGGAGATAGAGATGATATTAGAAAAATAGTGAGGGGATTAGAAATTTTTTTATTTTTTATATATTAGGAATTTTTTTAAAATATTAATGTTTAATTTTTATATTTTTTTATTTGTTTTATTATTTTATATAAAAATAATTTAACAATTCTTCACTATCAATCCCCTCACTATTAATCCCCTTCATTCTATCTCTGAAAACAAAGTGGGCCTTTAGGTCTCTGGGACATAACATGGAACCCATTTTATAATCTGAACTGCTCATTTTTATCAAGTATTTCATGTATTTTATATATACAAAAAATTATATTGATATGATTATCGTAACTTATTCAATTTATCACAATTGTCAATAAGATATTCAAGGCATGCACTGTGTCACAAGGCCATGAGTAATCTTGTTTAATATATTTTGATGAGTTTCAATTTATCAAAAAATGAAGTGAAAGGAAATATCTAACATGCATTAAATAGCCAGAAACATGTGGGTTGGTTTGGCAAGGGCTCATTGGGCTTTTTTGGCTCAATGAGCCATAAAAGACAGAATAGGCTCATGAGCCACAACAGACAAAACATCTCATCTAACCCCATAATCATTACACTATTCTCTCACAAAAAAATCAAAAAAGCCAAAAAGCCAAAAGTCCTTCCCAAACTAAGCTTTTGAGCCCAGGCTCATATAGTCAAAAAAGTCAAAAAACTAAAAAGCCAACCCACTCCCCAAACGGAGGCACAGTAAGTTTAAACACCCGTGTTCATCTAGTAGGTAATGTAAAATAAACGTGTTATGGCATATTAAGATGATCGGGTGTAAAATGCACACTACATATAATTTTATTATAAAATTACGTAAATTTTTATAAACTTATATAAGTGATATTATAAAAATAAATAACTTAAATATAAATTCGCGTTAAGTTCATGAAAATTTAAGACTTGTTTGAATTTGTATTTAAGTTACGTAATTTTGTAAGATCATTTATGTAAATTTGTGAAAAGTTACATAATTTTATAGTAGAACTATATATAGTATCCATTATATATCGAAAAATTTTCTATTAGAAAAATACTAGGGATTCCAAATGTTCTATGAAATATTTTACCAAATATTTCATATGGATGTAAGATCTACACAAAATAGGCTACACCATATGAATCTTACGTCCATACAAAACATTTGATAAAACATTTGATATTCCTAATATTACTCATTCCATTGGGGTGTTAATCGGAAAATTAATACCACATCAGTTTTTGTTGATGCACGTGTCAGCACATCTCAGTGATAACATGAACATTGTGTTTGAAGGATAGAATTGTCCGACAAACAAGAAGGATTTAAAACAAGAACTATTTTTAGTGAATTTCCACACATTCAATACTTTTAGAGTCTGTTTGATTGGACGGACTGGATAAGGGGGATTAGAATCTATCATACTTCAATTCTGAGACTGTGAATCTCTCGGACTATTTGGTTGGATTGGATATATATCATGTGTTTGTTTTTTCATGGGATTAAACACTATTTTTAGGAATCCAACGTTTGGTTGGACGGACTGGATAGGATAAATGAACAAAAGACTATTTTATCATTTTTCAATTATTTACCAAGTAATAGCAATATTAAACATATCTTTAATATTTTAATTATTTTTAGCTAGATTAAATAAAAATTTATTTTATTTTATTTTTTACACAATTAAATAAATTTATTTTTTAAAATTAAATAAATAAAATATCAATAAAAATATACGTTATTTTTTTAATTAAAATTTTAAATAAATTTATTTTTAAAAATAACAATAATTAAATAATGAAATTAAATAAAACATCTATTAAAATTTAAATAATGAAATTAAACAAAATATAAACAAAATTTTAAAATAAAATATCTATAAAAAATTATTTAAAAAATTAAATAAATGAAACATCTATAAAAAGTTAAACCAAATTATTATTTTTTACATTGAGACATTTAAATTTTATTGAATTTTACTAAATATAATACATAATTAAATAGTAGAGGGTCAAAATGGTCATTTCACTACCTACTCCCAACAGTGGATAGTCCCTCGAAAATTGTCCCATACCCCCCCTAGGATAGTATAATCCCCCATATGGAGGATAAGCAGTCCGGCTAGACTCCATGCTCGGCAGACTAAAAAAAAAAAAACAAACGCCAGACAAAGAGCTTCCTCCGAATTACAATGGCAACAGTAAATAATCCTCCCCGTTATCCCCCCAATCAAACACACCCTTAGTATACACTATTACTCTCTGTTTTTATATTACAATTTTGTTCCACGGTAAAATTACCTTATTGGACAAATTTCTAAACCCTAATCTCTCCACACACACCATCATCATCACCAGCCTTCGCCACATTCGGCTGCCGTCCTCAACCACCACCACCACGACTCCCATTTTCCACTACCATCGCAGCACAATCTCCACCGCCGGCCATCACCATTGCCAACAATCCCCATGGCCATAACCAATTAAGAGATCTGGAAAACATAGATCTAAGGTTTGAAGAAGAAGAAAAGGATAAGAGAGAAGGCTAGCTATGGCAGATGCGATGGTTGATGCGACCGACTTTTGACCTCCATCTGTTGTCCCCGAGCAACCACGATGACGACTTCCCTCGCTGGCCACCATCGCAGCCCCTATCGCAACCCTCCAATTCTGTTGCCCTACCACCCATCGCCTTTGAAACCACTGCTATGCAACCCACACAGTCGTGACCCACCACCATACAACAAGAGAAAGAGAGAGAGAGAGAGAGAGAGAGAGAGAGATCTAATGTTAGGGTGTGAGAGGTGAAATGGGGCTGATGGCAGAGATGGGAAAGCGGGCGGCGGCGACTGCCGGTAGTGCTAGTGATTAGGGTTATGGTTAGGGTTTGGGAGGGTAGTTTAGTATTATTTAAAAAATAAAGGTGTGTAGTGAGATGAAATCAACCTTTTAATTTAGGTGTGGTATGAACTGAGTAAATAGGAGAATATAGTGTGAACTGAGAGGTTTAATAGTGTGTAAATAGAATTACCCAGAACTAATGGGTTTAAAATATTAGGATGGGATTGATGCTAATACGCGTCTTGAAAATACAACTTTAAGATAATTAACAGTTTATCATATCCTATGTCAAATTTGACACAAAATTTAATAAATTGTCAAATTTGACATATCATTACTGCTTGACAGACACCAAACTTCAATTAATGCATTTCTATATTTATAAATGCATATATTAAAGTTGAGAAATACTTCAGTGTATAATGCACATCATATATAATTTTATTATAAATTATATACGTTTTTATCATAAAAAGACATAGGTTGAATACAAATTCGTGTAAGTTTATAAAAACTTAAGACTTGTTTGAATTTGTGTTTAACTTGCATATTTTTGTAAAATCACTTATATAAGTTCGTAAAAACTTACGTAATTTTGTGATAAGATTACATACGAGATATATTATACACGAAATTTTTTTTCATTAAGGATGTTAATCCTAAAAAAAATCAACATCAGTTTTTGTTGATGCACCTGTCAGCAAATCTCAGTGATGGCATGAACATTATGTTTGAAAAATAGAATTGTCGTACAAACAAAAAGGATTTAAAACAAGAACTAATGGGTTTAAAATATTAGGATGGGATTGATGCTAATACGCGTCTTGAAAATACAACTTTAAGATAATTAACAGTTTATCATATCCTATGTCAAATTTGACACAAAATTTAATAAATTGTCAAATTTGACATATCATTACTGCTTGACAGACACCAAACTTCAATTAATGCATTTCTATATTTATAAATGCATATATTAAAGTTGAGAAATACTTCAGTGTATAATGCACATCATATATAATTTTATTATAAATTATATACGTTTTTATCATAAAAAGACATAGGTTGAATACAAATTCGTGTAAGTTTATAAAAACTTAAGACTTGTTTGAATTTGTGTTTAACTTGCATATTTTTGTAAAATCACTTATATAAGTTCGTAAAAACTTACGTAATTTTGTGATAAGATTACATACGAGATATATTATACACGAAATTTTTTTTCATTAAGGATGTTAATCCTAAAAAAAATCAACATCAGTTTTTGTTGATGCACCTGTCAGCAAATCTCAGTGATAGCATGAACATTGTGTTTGAAAAATAGAATTGTCGTACAAACAAAAAGGATTTAAAACAAGAACTAATGGGTTTAAAATATTAGGATGAAACTCATCCAAATACGCGTCTTCGAACTTTTAAATAATTAACACTTATTTGATGAAATTCGTCAAACACAACTCTCTTTCATTCTCTCTATCACTCAAAAATCACACCCAATCTATTCAATCATAATAATTGTTTTGTTTACATTCTGAGTATTAGACAAGATAAATCATCATTGGACAGAATTTTAGCAATAAAACATGTGTATTTTTCAACTTCAATGTAAACTGCGATTTGAATTTTTTTCCTCTCTTTTTGAATTTTGTTGACCACACATAATTTGCTTGCCAAAATTTTCTTTTCTTCTTCTAGAAAAATGATATGGAGAGGTCTACTCCTTAGATCCACCGACACTAGTAACCTACGTAGTTAGGTGAAGTCTCTTTTTTTAGTTTTTTGGTTTTTTAAGAAATGCCAAGGTTTTTATTTTCCTTTTTAAGAAGTACCAACTAAAATTCTAAACCTGTACCAAAAAAATTTCTTTCTTTCTTTCTTTTTTTTTTCCCAAGAAATACCTCGTAAAATTTTAAATATGCGTAGATAAGTGATATTGGATTTGTAAGAAAATAAGCCATCAATATTCTCTCTTTGTCTCATTGTTCTCTCAACTCTCACTTCGTTAGGCTTCACTAAAAAAATCGATTTGGATAATCAACAATGACAATGACAAGTTAGAATTCTTGGTTTCATTTTATTTTGTTCAAAGCAAATATTAAATTTGAGTTGAGCTTTTGCACTCCAAAAATAAAAAATTTGATCTAAATTTACATAATTTATGTTAGATTGACATATTTATGATCTTGAGGCGATTAGTAAGATAAATTTGAGATAAGAGACAAAATTTAAAAAGATTTTGATGAAATAATTAAAGTAATTAATATCAAATCAATTTTCTTACATAAATTTGAAACAAAATTAAATAAAAAAAATAGTGAAGGGCGGCTAGAGATACTCTAACCCATTTTCTAACTTATTTTCTATTCTCTCCATCAATACAGTCGCATAGCACACATAAATGGGTGATTTGGGAAACTAGTAAAATAATTAATTTTTAACTTTTAACTCATTTTGAGTTACATTACTTCTCACAATTTTTACACACAAAAGGTAAAAAAGTCAAAAAAAAAAAAAACCAATAAAACAATTTTTAACCAACTTTCCAAATCACCCAAAGCCTTCATCGCACATGGCCACAAAACCAGAATTTTCAACAACACGTCGTTACTGCTTCCATCGCACACTACCGCAAAACCGCTGTATACTACATGCCATCATTGCCTCAATTGCACATTTTTGCGAACGGCAAGACTCTTATTTCTTTTTCTTTTTCATTTTTTTGTTTTTTTTTATGATGAAAAGAAAGAGAGGGGGCAACACGGGCTTTTCTTATTTTTTAAAAATATTTCTTAGAAATTTTTAGTTTAAATTATTCAAATTTTGTAGATGATAGAGAAAAAGTAATGAGAGAGGTGCGACAACGGTAACAGTGATTTAGGTTAAGGTGAGAGATGGAAGGAGATGAGAGAAGACAAAAGGGAATGTGATGGAGGTGAGATAGTGGTCGTGTAACTTCGATGTAGGAAGGGTGGCGATATTCTACAGGAGGGAGATAGAGAGGAATAAACGTATTCTATTACACAAATTTAACCTATTTAATTCGAGTTAGCCTATTTTAATAAGGATAGATTGGGAATTTTTTATAAATAAGTATTTGATTAAATAATTAACAAATTTAGTTGGCCCACATTCCACATTCTGAAGAATTAAGCTGGTCGGCTTCTTTCCTTAGCTGGCCACATTTTAATATCATCATTTTACTCTTATTGTTAGTGTTTTTTCTCGTAATTTTGAGCAGAACTTATATGCATGATTTTAAGGAGTTGATAACAATTAGCGGGTGTTGAACCTGAGATCTGAAAAAAATACACTTCATGTCCCAAGTTACACCCACTAAGCCAACCCATTGGGATTTATTACTGTTTGAGTTTGGAGCATTTTTCTCTCTTTTCTCATACACATAATTTATAATTCCTAACATTAATTAAATTAAAGCAAAACTAATCACAAATTCTTAATTATTTATTGTAATTCCTAATTTTTAAAATTAATTTTAATTTAATTATAGTTTAGATCACGACTAAATTTAAATTCTTAACTATTTATTGTAATTCTTAACTTTTTAAATCTAATTATATTTTAGATCACAATTAATTCTAAAATTTTATTCTCTCCGTCCCAAAATATTAGTCCATTTTAAAAAATTAAGGACAAAAATAATATAATTTTTTTATTTGTCCTTTTAAATTCAATAGTTAATATTTTTGAAGTATAATAATTGTACTACCAAACAGTAGTTTTGGAAAATTAATATATTTAAAGTGTATCAATTGTGAGAGCTTCTATTTGCCTCCATATTTTTACTTTAGCATCCCCACTCTTATGAACCCCACCTAGCAAAATGAAGCATTTCCATTTTCTCTTTGAACCTCCACCTTAATAACAACTATATCCCTAACCTCCTAATTCCAAACCCAAACCCTAACCTTAATCCCATTCCCACCAACTCTGGCAACCACCACCGCAAACCCACCTTTGCTGCTGTAACGCCCTAAAATAATCAACATAAAACCCAACTCATAGCAGTAAATCAATTGATCCATAATCTGATATCTTCCATTCATTTTATCTTTGATCATTATAAAAGGTGACATACATTCATAAATCCTAGATTCTTAATCTATAGCATATAACATGGATACATGGTAAAAAGGAAATTGAAATCAAATAAGAAATGCCCTAATGGTTTACAACTTTGCAAGACGATACTTGTTTACCACAAAATAAGTTTAAACTCCATACATGTAAAGCCCGAGGCTTAATCAAAATAATTACACAAAGAAACCAAAAGGAATCCTTAAGCTCCGAGTCCTCCCAGGCTATGTCCTTGGCGGAGGTATATACTCAGCACTTGAAAATTGTTTTCCACATGGGGTGAGCCAAAGATCAGTAGGAATGCACAATGCATGTCATTTTCCAAACATTTTCTGTTTTTCATCTCAAAACTATGCAATGCTAGATTATATGTCAATTCATGAAAATAATTATTTTATACAGAAAACAGAGCAGCAGATACAACACACAGGGAATATCTAGGTACGTGTCTGCAAGTAGGCCATATAAGCACTACCAAAATCATTTTACCGGTACTAACCGAAAGGATTGGCACCTAACCGTGCGGGTTTTTGGACTTTCACCAAAGACACACAAGCCAACATAATAAAACCACAATCACACCCCCTAACCAAATTCACTATGATATTCACCCCTTTTCAATTCAACCTAATCCTCATGTAATATCTACAACAATCAATACTATCCTCCACCAATAGCCCAAAACAAATATTTCTATCAGTAGATAAATTCCAATCAAAATACATTTTCATCAATTCTAATAGGAGTGATAATACATATCCAACTCCGCCATCATCATCAAAGCAATCATTATTCCAATTTCACAATATCTAACATCATTTTCCATTTTCTTTTTCACAATTTCCAATATCCAAAATTAGGGCAAAACCCCATTTTCTTTCCAAAATCAATTTTGAGAAAAGCTTTCTACCATTTCCACAAAACTCATTCACAACCATATTCCAAAAACCATTTTCAAGAATAAATTTGAAAAACTCCTCTTTTGATTTCAAACCAAACCCTAGGTTTTACTAAAATCCCTCAAACATGTAACCCTTTTGAAAAGACAAATAACTAAGCTAAAAATCATAAAAAGAGTTAAAGAAATCCCTACCTCAAAGAAGAATACCAAAGGAAACAAGAATTAGAACTCAACGGAACCAAAAACACTAACCCCTCAAATTAATATCTTTTACTCCATAGGACTAGGGTGAGGAAATGCACGGGTTGAGAGCATTTGGGGTAAAAGTTTAAGAACTAGAGAGAGATGAAGTAGATCTAGGGTTTTAGAATGTTTAGAGAGAAAAAGATGAAAAAGTGAGCAAAAAGGCTTTCCTCTTTGACTGATATACACACAGACCACTTAAGCGAAGGAATGGTCGCTCGAGTGACAGACACAAGAAGTGACACTGCTCGAGCGATCAAAACCACCGCTCGAGGCACAATGGACCCCTCCTAGTAGTTTAGACCTGCAAAAGTTCACTTGAGCGCAAGAAAGGCCGCTCAAGCGAAGAATACAAACTCTTAGTAGTTTTGTAGCCTGTAAAAGACCGCTAGAGCGCAGGAATGATCGCTCGAGTGAACAACAAGATGGAAATGAGTTGGTCAACGGTTAAATATACGGTTCTCGGATCCAAAAGCAATAAAGGGTTCGGGTTTAAACCAGAATCGTTATAGCTGCTGCGTTGGCACTGCCATCCATGGCCGCCACCATTGATGCTGGTTTGAGTAGTATTGGGGAAAGAGATCTGAGATGTGTACAAATTGTGAACTTCAGAAATGTGAAACTCTAATAAATTCAGTAGTTTCGAAAACCTAGTAGGAAAACAGGTTTGGACCACTAGTTTTGGCATATTCTTACCTTCATTAGATAGTGGGAAGTAGTTCTATGGGGAATTTCATCGAAAGATTGAAGAAGAAAGATGGTGGTTGCGGCGATGGTGAAGGTACCGCAGCGAGGGCAGACAGAGAGGAGAGAGAAAGAAAAAGGGAGGTTGGAGAAAGAGAGAGAGGTGACGGTAGAAGAGAAGCAGGAGCGCTATGACCGATAGGTGCAGCGAAAGTAGAGGAGATCAATGTTATTTTCGAGGCAGTCGATGAGAATGGGCATCACCTCCTTCAGAAGTGTAGACCATCGGACTTTGCTTATCACCATCATCAACGTCCAAGTTTCTGTGTTTGTCTTTGTCTTAATGATCCTAGAAGAAGAAAAAGAGAGAGAGAGAGAGAGAGAGAGAAGTGAAAGGGGGTCGCGGTAGTGGAAGGGTGGTTGCTGTGAAGTGTAATGAAAGTGGATGTGGGGTTGGGGTTAGAGTTGGAAGGATAGAGGTGAGGTCAAAAATAGAAATAAGTTAATTACCTAAAAGTCCTATTTACAAATGTTATGGTAACTCAGGTCCTATTTCAGATTTTTTGAACCAATAAGTTATATTTAGTAAAACTGAGAATAGTATTAGTTTTTCAATTTTTAAAATTAAGAACATTATCGATTTTGCATAGTAATGTTTTAGATAATTGTTTCACTAATTGATAAATAAATTTTTTAAAAAAAAAACAGAGCTTAAGATTAAAAGTTTTTGTTCTTCTACTTATTGGTTTGATTCAGCTATCCAATAAAATCGAGAACATTAACAGTTTTTTCTTTTCAGTTTTAAAACTGAGAGGATTATCAATTTTTTCATTTTTAAAGTTTTTTTTTTTTTTTTTAGTTTTTCACATCAATGGTCCATCATCATACTCCTTTATAGACACAAAATTTTCAGTTTTGAACAAAAAAATAATTCAGTTTTCTTAATTTTTTGCACATAATTTTTTTTTAGTTTTTTCAATTTGAAAGTTAATATTTTAAAATTTTAAAAATCAAAATAAATGTCAAATCATCATATTCCTTTATAGATAACCATAAATGATGAATAATCGTTATTTGAAGGGCAATTCTGACTATTAAAAATTTAATGGGACTTAAAGATCTAAAAAATCTTAATTACGACTTAATGGAATATAAGTTCATAAATTATAACTTGTGTGTAAATGCCCAATAGAAATTGATGTTTGGGAAAAATTGTAATAAGAAAAATAGAAGAGGTGGGGTCCAAAGGAAAAAAAAATATGGGCATTTAGCACCCCTCTTAATTGTACTATCAAAAAATTTTAATTTTTCAAAATGAACTAATATTTTGAAGTAGATGGAGTAATTATTATTGTAATTTCTAACATCTTAATCAAATTTCAATAATTATATTTTAGATCAATCCTTAATTATAACTTATTTTATATTTTAATTTATTTATATTTTAGATCAATTCATAACATCTTAATCTAATTTTTGGTTTGAAGATGGAAATAAAATTTTCTTTTTGTTAAATTAGATTCTTTTTTTTTTTTTTAATTAGGCCCACTCTAAAAATTATTGTGTGATACAACTTATTTCTACCCAATTCTTGTACTCACTTGGTTATAGAACTACAAAGGAACCAACCAATATGAGCTCAATTCGTTTAAATTTATTGAATTTAACTCATTTATTAAATTAATTAGTTGGAACCAAATATTTAATTCCGTTTAGTTATTAAGCCAAACTCAACTAGTTTGGCTAGAATGGGTTTGTCAACATAATTATATATAAATTAATTACTAGTTTCAAGGGATTTTTTTATTCACCTCCTGGAAAATATTTTGTATTAGATTAAATACAAACAATGTAGTACAAGTGCAGGTCCTCCAACACGAAAGTAATTTTGGACAAAAATGTCCTCACTGTTATGTTCACTTTTTACATTTAAAATTATTTACAATTTTCAAATTTTATTAACTTTTGATTTGCATATTCGTTTGTTTATAAAATTTGTATTTTTGAAATCTTTTCATTAAGATTTATCAAACAAGATCTGTGAACAATATGAAATTCGAAAAAACATCATGAAATTTTATTGTGTTCATTGTTTCGTCATAGTAAAATTTCAATAGAGAAATTTCAATTTTTGCACACTAATTTAAGGACCAATTCAAAAAATTAGGTTCCTAATTCCAAATTTAGTATTAGTAAATTCAAATTGGGACTCTAAAATGGGGGTGCCTCTATTTACACACCACATTTTGTTTCAAGGCACACCATTAATTGGTTATTTTTTATTACAATAATGACCTTACATAAAATAATCGAAATAATTACAAAAGAATATCAATACACCCTCCACACACCACTACTCTTCGCCGTCTGATTCTACATCTGGCCACCGTCATCGAAACTCAGCCACCATTGCAAACCCCACAACCTCCCTACCTCGCCGGCTACCCCTTTCCCCTATGCAAACCCTTCTCCCTCCCTCCATCAACGAACAACCCAGTCTCCTACTTCGGCCATGGCTCGTTTTTCTTCATCACAAAGAGAGAGAAAGAGAGAGAGAGAGAGAGAGAGAGAGAGAGAGAGAATCCTAGGGTTTTCAAATCTAGATTTAGGGCTTGCAGGAGTTCAACCGTGCAAACCAGGTTCAAAGCTTCGATCTAGGATTTCAAGCTCTGATTTGAAGCTTTGTCGCTGTAGTTGTCTTCAGCGAGAAGCTCCTCTCTAATGGGTTGGGGAAGATCTTTGTAGATGGAGGGTTACGATGGTGAGAGTAGGTTTGGTACTTTTTAGAGAGAAGAAGAAGTAGGATATGAGATAGGATGGGATAAGAGGTTGTGGTGGCAATGGTGGGAAGGTGGTTAAGCCAGCGGTGGAGGGAAGAAGGATATGAAAAAGGGTTTGGGAGTATGGTTGGAAGTGGTAAGGCAGGGAGACTGATGAATGGAGGAGTGAGAAAGAGATTCACCGGAGAAGAAGGAGGGAGAGGTGATAGCCTGCGATGAGTTGCAGCGGCTAGGGTTAGGGTTAGGATTGGTGGGGTGGTTGAAGAAAATGAGGATATTTTAGGTATATTTGAAAATGGATGGTGTGTATTGAGCAATAATAAAGTTAAAACTGTGTTTGGTGTGCATTAAGTAAGTGATGTGCCTTGAGACCAAATGTGATCTGCAAATAGAGACACCCCTAAAATGGCTCTGTTTTTTCTTTTTAAACATTGAAATAAAACACAGTGAAACTTTACTACCCAACATTTGTGAAGTTTCTATTTAAGCTCTAGGAATTATAAAGTTGAGATTTTAAGACTAAAAATTTTAAATTGGGAAAATTATGCAAATAGTCCCTGTACTTTACATGATGTATCAATTTGGTCCATATAGTTTCAATTTGCTCGATTTTGCCCCTTAATTTAACGGATTGTGTCATTTTAGTCCAATAAATAACGGTTATTAAGCTAATTTAACGGAAAGTCAAACAATGTGTCAATTTGGTCCCTATATTTTCCATAATGTGTCAATTTAGTCCCTGTCAAAATCGAGAAAATTGAAACTACAGGGACCAAATTGACACATCATGTAAAGTACGGGACCAAATTGACACATTATTTGACCTTCCATTAAATTAATTTAACAACCGTTATTTATTGGACTAAAATGACACAATCTGCTAAATTAAGGGAAAAAATCGAGTAAATTGAAACTACATGGACCAAATTGACACATCGTGTAAAGTATAAAGACTATTTGCATAATTTACCCTTTTAAATTTATAACTCCAAAAAAAAGTCAGAGAAATTTCACATGATTTTGGTCAAAGAAATTTTCTTGACTGTTATTTTAAATCAGTAAAATCTTACCAACTATATTTCATTGATTTTACTCAAAGAAATTTCACTAAGTACGACAAATGGTAAAGAAAAAAAGAGAGAGAGAGTAGACTAAGGAAAAAATATACAAAATAAACAACAATCAAATTTATGTCAACTTATAACATACAAATCAACAAATAGATAAATAAAAAAACAAGAGAAAATCAGAAAGGACATTGAAGTAGTGAGGTGCTTCAGAAAAAGAGATAGAACAGGTACTTGATGGATTGATAATGATAAGGATTGTTTTGAGTGAATAAAGCATATCTAACACTAGAAGATGGTGGAGAGTGAGAGATTGGTGGTGTTAGCCCCATGGTTATTCATCTTTAAAATTCTATTGATTTTGATCAGGAACAAATATTTTGAACTTAATTTGTTATTTAAAAGTTTTCAAAATAAAATTTGTGTTTCATGATTGTAGAAGTTATATGATTCTAAAGTATTATTTTTCAATGGCCCTCAAAACATGAGCATCAAAACTTGGATGCAAAACTCTATCCATACTTAAAACAGGTCTAAGGGTCGACACCAAGATGGTAAGGGTCGACACCAAAATGAAGCTCAAAATGCACAAGTGTTCTAACTGCAAGGGTTGACACCAAAAAGCACAAGGGTCGACACTAAATTTCATAATGCATTTCAGCAGCAAGGGTTGACACCAAGAATGACAACGATCGACACCAGAAACATTAACGCAAAGAAAATAGAGAAGCAAAGGGTCGACACTCAATCTGTAGGGGTCGACACCTATAAAACTGGATTTAAAATATTCTACCTACCAAATCATAACTAAACTGTTGCAGATCATTTCTCAGCCACTTTTTCAGA
The DNA here is from genome assembly GCF_004153795.1 of Camellia sinensis. NCBI lineage: Eukaryota > Viridiplantae > Streptophyta > Magnoliopsida > Ericales > Theaceae > Camellia > Camellia sinensis. The sequence goes on along the minus strand of NW_021024657.1, from coordinate 992,173 downwards.
CTTTTGTACAGAACACGTCATATTTTCTGACCACTGAGTAGATCCTCTAGTACCATATCTTCTCCAAGAAGTTGACTTATGAGGTTGAGCATTAAATAAAAAGCTTATGCATTTAATGAATCCATTCTTACCAAGACCTACCTATAGTCTGTTTTTTTCTTTTCTGATCAAACACAGCTGGAGAAAATCCTTAATCATCTTGTCCAATGGATAAGAGATTCAAATCTTCTCTCTCTCTCTCTCTCTCTAACAGTTAGAAGCCATCGATATTATAAATATGGAGGTCTCTCTGTTCATTCAATACAACACTTGAATACAATAGGCCTAGTGCATTCAAGAGCAATCCAAAGCTTTTGTTATACTCCATTTATACTTTCATTTTCATATCTGAGTGAGTCTTAAATTACTTGAGAGCTTACACTTTTATATCCATCTTTTGTGAGAGAACATTTGTAAGAGATGAAAGTTGTACCTCTAATTCTTATTCATTATTTTCTGAGTGACACACTTATAAAGTAAGGCATTTAGTTGAGAGGATCTCAACAGATTGAAGTAAGTCCTTGTAAAAATCCACAAGCCAGGTGGAGCTTTGTGGTACATCTATTCATAGTGAAGAAATTCTCAAGAAGGTGTCTTGAGGAGTGGACGTAGACCGGTGAGCCGAACCACTATAAATCCTTGTGTCAAGCTCTTCTTTCCTTTCCTTTTATTTTTTGAGCATTCATTTATTGTCATCTGCCTTTAAATACTTAGTCTTTACAAATCTATTTTCGGACCAAATTTTTAATTACCCAATTCACCCCCCTCTTGGGTTGCCTTCCTAAATAACATGTGGCAATGGAGATGATTTCAATTGAAAATAACATAAGTAATGGCAGCGGTAGCAGCAAACACAATTGAGGTAGTGATGGTAGATGTCATTGAGGCTTCTCTAATAAATACAATATAAGCTAGAGAGAGAGACGATAAAAGTGGTGGAGAGTTATAGGATTTCTAGGATTAAAAGGCTAGTTTTGACTATTTATGTTAAATTTTGTCCTTATCATTCTAAGATGTGAAATCTTAGGAACTTTCATTAACAAACAAATTTTGGTTGCCTTTAAATTCTTACATAAATACATAGAGAGATGTTGTATCAGGGATGGTGTTGTCACAACATCGTCCTATGAGGTCAAAACGGCGTTGGTTGATTCATTATTAAAAGAAGTTTATTTCAATTAAAACTATCTCATTTTATATTTGAAAAAGAAAAACTCACATTTACTAAAAAAAATTGACTAGGTTTTTATTAGTTGAAAAAAAAAAGAGATAATTATAAATACATCATAAGGTTTGTTTAAAATACAAATTGTTTCATGTGGTTTGAAAAATTACATTCTGCTATTTGAAATTTCTAATTTCATAATAAATAGCCCATTTTATTAATCAATCATCAAGTCAATTAATAGTTTTAATAATATTAAAATTATATTTCAATTAATAATTTAATTAAACACTTTTGTCTCAATTATGTCCTGCATCTATGGTAAAAATGATCTTCGACATTCCTATTAGTCTTGCGGGTATAGAAGATAAATAGGTTTGGCACCCTTCATTTAATGATGAGTTTACAGTTCACCCCGCATATGATCTTGCTTCTCAAATTTGCTTGGAGAAATACAACCCTGCTCGCTTGGTGGGTGAATCGAGTACCTCCATTATTTCTAGTTGGATCTAGAACACAACATGGAGACTACCAATTAAACGGAAACTTCAGCATTTTATTTGGTGCTATGCTCATAATATTTTACCTACCAAATTGGCTCTTTATAAGCGTAAAGTCCTTGATGATTCGAGGTTTCCTCGATGTGGTAATGATTTGGAAACAAGTGATCATCTTTTTCTTCGTTGTCCTATCAAGTTATATGGCGTTGTTCGCCTTTCCGTTTGAAGTGGACGTCCAATCTAACTATGGACCACTTCTCAAATTGGTGGCACCATATTGAGCTTCGCTTAAACAATATTGTCTCAACTCTTCCTCAGCTTCCCACCCCTATTGTTCATTGGTTTTGTCCTCCTCCTAGATTTGTAAAGCTTAATATGGATGCAACCACTCGAGCGTGAGATCACCAAGTTGGGATTAGTCTTATGGGACATTCTCATGTGGGTGATATTTTTCTCATTAAATCCCTTCCTTTATTTTCTTGTCTATCTCCTCGAGTGCTTGAGGCCTTGCCTATTAGGGAAGCCTTGTTTTATATTGCATGGTAATAACCGAAATCTTGTCATTGAAGGTGATCCACTGGTTCTTTATCATAGGTTTAATGGTTCAGTACATCCTCCACAACATGTTGCTATTATTGTGCAGGATTGCAAATCATTGAGCTTCTCTTTTCAATCTTTTTCTTTTCAGTTTGTTCCACGAATGTTTAATGGAGTAGCGCATGATATTGTCCGGCATGCTCTTTCTATTGATAATGCACAAGTTTCGGAAGCCTGTTTTCCATCCTGGTATTTATATTCTCATCAACTTGATATTAGGCCATTAGGATCTATTTGTTCTACTCATTTTTAATAAAAGAGAAAATTATTGAAAAGTTCAACCTAAGAAAGATAAAAGTCATTAAGTCCAATGAATATTTTTTGTTGATGAGAGATCCACCATTTGTGGAACAGTTTTGTAAGAAGTCATTTTGTTGATTTTGAAGAATATTTTATTTTCAATTTTATCCCTTAATTTATCTGTTGACTTTTTGTTGACTATCCGTTCAAATTTTTCTATATGTTCAAATTTATATGTATCTGTTCAATTTTTTTTACTATCTGTTCAATTTTTCTCCTTATCTGTTTAAAATTTTTCTATCTGTTGAAATTTACCACTTGATCTATTAAATTTTTACAACTCTAATTTCTCCCTCTTTCGATATCTATTGAAATTATTATTTTATATTTGTTGAAATTATTATTTTTAACTTATCTGTATGTTGGAATATCTATCTATTAAAATTCCTTATTTGTCCAATTTTATTATCTTAATTTTTTATCTATTCAAATCTTTCTTATTGAAATACACCAAGTCACTATATGTTTGTTCAAAATTTGAACATATCTTTTTTTTTTATCTATTGCACCATATATTTTTTTTTTATCTGTTGCAATATGTTTCTCAACATCATCATTTTTTATCTGTTGCACTATAGATTCATATACAACACATTTTTTTTTATCAGTTGCAATATGTTTCTCAACAACAACAATCAACAATAATCAACACGAATAATCAACAACAAAAATTACAGCCAAAAAAAAAATACTCTCAAACCCTATGAAATTTCCCTCTCAAAATATTAATCCATTATTCCATTTTTTATTACCTCAAAATATTAGTCCCTTTTCAAAAATCAAGGACTAAAATAATATGAATTTTTTATTTTTCCCTACTTTTAAATTCATTAACACAAAAAGTATAATTATGACAATTGATATTCCTAAAAAAATTTACTATGAAAGGGTAATTTTCGAAAATAAATATTTTTAAAGTACAATAACTATACTATAAAAAAAATAGATTTCCTAAAAAGAACTATTATTTTGGGACGAACAAAGTATTACACTAATCATCACCATCAACAACAACAACAACAACAATAACATATCTAACCTTACATAAAAATAAATAAAAAGAAAAAGAAAACAAATCAGATCAAGAGAGAGATGAAGATATGTTCAACAAATGAAAAGTAACAGATCTGTTCAACGGTGGATCTGGATCTGGATAGGATATGCACCGATTAAACAAACACAACATCAAATATATATATATAGGTTTTTTTTGGTTATTTTAGCCTGGGGCTAAAAAGCCTTGTTTGGGAATGACTTTTTGGCTTTTTTGACTTTTTGTGAAAAAAAGAACGTAATGATTATGGGTTGAATGTGATGTTTTGTCTTATTAAACTAAAAAGCATATTTTGTCTTTGAGAAGAGAAAGTACCGTAAGAGAGGGAAAGAAAGGAGAGAGAGAGAGAGAGAGAGAGAGAGAGAGAGCAGATCTTCTTGAATCCAGTCGATGTTTGACTATGGCGATGGCGACGACAAAAAGAGAAGAGATCTGCGGTGGCGTGAGAAGAGATCGAAAAGAGAATAAATCTGTGGTAATGGCGGCAGTGGTGGCAGCGGCGGTAGGTCCATCAACGACAAGAGAAGAAAGAAAAGAGCAGATGAGGGCGGCGACAAAGTGGTGGTCCGTCGGTTGAGGAAAAAGAGATGCATAAGAGAGAGAGAGAGAGTATGGAGGGTTTGGTGTGACACAGCGACCACGATAGCAACGACAACACGGCTGAGCTGCAAAACAAATAATAAAACTATGTTTAGGAACCTAGGAGAGAAAAGAAAAGAAATGATTATTTAAGTTATAAGAGAAAAGAAAAGAAATGATTTTAATTTCTCTCATTCTTGTTTGGAGATCTTGTTTGTAGATTACAGTTCGTATTCAAATGTAAGAATGTCAATTTATTCCTCCCTTCTCATTCTAATATTAAAAATTACAATTCACATATATACAAATAATTATAAACACAACCCATACATAGTACAGCTGGAGCACTATCATTAAAACGTTTTTTTTTTTTCATTTCAACATAAATTTCAAATGAATAAAGGAAAATAATTAGAATATTTAAAAGTCTTTCCTAATTTGTTATAAAATCAATCATATAATGGCCAAATCAAGAATTTTAGATTGTAAATTAAAAGTGTCTAACATTGGTCCTAGATAACTGATAACTAAAAAAAAAATTAAAGGATTGAAAATAAACAAACAGACAATTAATCTAGCAAACAACAACAACATTGAAGCTGGACCCACAACCCAAAATTAGAACAAACCCAAAAAAGATTCGAAAATACCACTGTAATTGAGAAGAGCAGGCACGGTTGTTGGTTCAAAGTATAAACCCCCAAATCGAGAGAAATGATCACCAAAAACAACACAACAAAGACTAGAAATATGTGCAGATGTTCGAGCACTGATCGCATTACAGAGATGAAATGTTCAAGATGATCAGGGCAAAAAGAGAGAGAGAGAGAATTTGTGTTCTAGTGTATTGCTACAAATGTGTATACAAGCAATTGTGGTGCCATTACGCCATGAATTCCAGAATATATAACAGAAAATATATATATATATATATATATATTTTGTTCTTATACATAACAATAAAATATATATTATGAATATATACATAATAGAATAAAAAAGGAAAATAAGAAGATGATTACATGCACATCAAGAAGAAGAAAGCGAAGAGAGAGCTAGAGCAGTGGAGAGAGAGCTGGAGAAGTGGACAGTCAAAAACCTGTGCTGGATATGAAAAGCCTGAAGGACATGGGTGTCAACTATTTTATTTCTTTTATTTTTACAAGAATAAAATTGGTATTATGAAAGTATAAACATTTGTTGATTTCTTTTCTATCCCAATCTCTCCACTTTTGGGAAGATTGAAAATGAGGATTATAAGATAAATGAGTTTCTCTCCATTTCTCTCCACTTAAGATATCCAAACATGTAAGGGAAATACATTTCTCTCTATTTCTTTTTTTTTCTCTCCAAATCACTCAATCCAAACATAACGTTGTGTGGTTTGTTAGTGCACTGTATATCATATATGTATACACACACACACACATATATGGGGGTTTTTGGTCATTTTAGTCACGCATGTCTTTATGGATAAAGTGTTTTAGAGTGTGGACTTCTGACCAAACAAAATTTAACTTTGGATTTATGGACCAAGTGCCCTTTATAAAATCCTCTTTTTTTCTTTGAAAATTGTTAATTTGGTTAATTAAAAATTATGACAATAGGGTATTTGTAATTTTTTAAATCACAAAAAACAATTTATGTTTTAAACAATACTTAAGGAGTGTATTTATAATTTATTTTTAAAAAATGTAAATAATTGTATGGAGAGTGATGCGGTGATTGGAATCCAGCTAACAAAGGATTCGTTTGGAAAATGGATTGGCTTTTTCGCCTTTTGGCTATTTTAGCTTGGGGCTAAAAGCCTCATTTGGGAAGAATTTTTTTGTCTTTTTTGACTTTTTGTGAGAGAAAGAATATAATGTTTATGGATTGAATGTGATGTTTTGTCTTATTAAACTAAAAAGTCTATTTTGTTTTTCTGTGACTATTTTAGTTAAAAAAAACCCAAATCTAAACTTCCCAAACAAGCTCAAAGTAGAATTTTTTTTTTTGTTCACAGTGGTTTTTTAAAAAATAATATCCAAATTTTTTCTCGTCAATTGTGTTTTTTATAAATAGATCTAAAGTTTAAAATAAATTCCTTTTAAGTGGTAGTGTTTGTACATTGGTTTGTTTTTAAAATTTATTTTTGTATAGAAGTGATTTCGAGATAAATAAAAATATTATAGAACTCAAATCTCCACACAAGCCTTTATTCTCTCTTCTTTTTTTTTTATTTAATCAAACCCATTCAATATTTTAATGGGTGTGATCTTTCTTCTTCCCCTCCTCCCCCCTCCCCCCAATTATACAATGAAGTAGTTTCAATTGAAGTGAATTTTTTATGAAAATAAACTAACCGACACCGTTTTAGCTTCACAGGGCAACAGCGTCCCCAACCCATCTGACTTTCCATAGACTTTGTTTGGCCATCCTAGTTTGGGATTAAGAAAGGTAATTTTTTTTTGGGGTCCCCGATATTAAGATTTTATAATATAAAGGTCCCTCAACATCAATCCAGAGAAAATTCGATCTAGAAAATTTCTCTGGACTTCCCAGAGAAATTCTCTCCAAACATCCAGAGAGAATTCAGACATCCAGGGAAAATTCAGATAGTCCATAGAAAATTCAGACGACCAGAGAAAATTTATATAGTCCAGAGAAAATTCACACCGTTCAGGGAACTCTGCATTATCATGCATTTTATATCTTCTCTTACAAATATCTTTTCATGGAGGGTTGCTATCAAAATTTTGTTTTCTAATAATCTCAATGCTCCTTGTGGGTCAAGTCCAACAAGATAAGGTGGTTGACAGTAAGATCTTGTCATGCTGCAGCATAGACAATAAAGAAAAAAAGTCATTGGGCGAGCTTGAACAAGAATTTCTTCAAGCACCACAAGTAATAAAACAGATTATTTTAAATTTGTTTAGTTTTTTTAAATACACAAATTTATTGTGTCTTAGAATTCTGCTCAGACTACAGTTCTATAGTGATTAAAATACTTCTGATTGTCCTACTGATTGTAGAATCAGAAGTATTATGTAGCGTTCTAGATTTTGGAAAAAAAAAAGAAAAAAAAAAGAGTAATGATCCAAAGAAGATTCACACATGCAGAGAAAATTCACACATCCAGAGCAAATTTACACAGTCTAGAGAAAATTCACACAATCTAGAGAAAATTCAATCTGATTTCCTCACATACTCGACGTTGGGGCACTCCTTCCTCAACCTCTGAACCTTGTGAAGTCATCAACCTTGTAGAATGCAAGACTAAGAGCTTGACCGTATTCTTCTTGTGTTTGATCTTCAACTATCCTCCAGTTGCTTTTTGACGTAATCAATTTTTGATAATATGAGATCACTACCAACAGAGATTTGAGAAATAGATGCAAATCAAGTATTTTTGAAACAGAAAGAGAGCAGAGAAAGTGCAAAATATGAAATCCTAAACCATACTAACACATAGTGAATTCAAAACGAGAGAAAGAGAGAGAGAGAGAAGTGACCTTGTCAAAGTCCCGATGAGTGACACCGGGAAGGTAGAAGGAGTAAGCATTGTAGGGAAGAAGAAAAAGAATGATTGCTGAGATCAATGAACGAATCACCAAGGATCGATGAGCTCCCACGGAATTAGAGAGAGAGAGAGAGAGAGGGGGGGTTTTGGAAGTTGGCATGGAAGAGAATCAAATTTCTCTGTAATATATGGGGTTAGGGTTGAGGAACCTTAGACATCACAAAATAATATTGTGGACCTTATCCATTATAGAAAATGAGATAGAAACCTTAGACTAATTTTCCCATTAAGAAAACATAAAATATAAAATAGTCTAAATAAGTTAATAAGATAAAATATCACATTCAAATCATAATTATTTCAAATTTTTTTTCTCACAAAAAAAAAAAAAAACCAAAACATTTTACCAAACAGACTTTTTAATCCAAAGCTTAAAAAGTCCCAACTTTGAAAAGCCAACTAAAAAAATTTTGCCAAATATAATCAACCATAATAAATAAATAATTAAAAATAATAATTTGATATATCAAATATATTTTATTCATTTATATTCTATTTCTCTATTCAAAATTGATATTTGTATAAATTTAAATATTTAATTATTAAAATTTATTAATAATATAAGTATTATTTCAAATTTTACTTACGGGAGAGTGTAAACACCCCATTTTTGGCCGTCCATAAGACTTGGGTGCCTCAGGTTGATTGTTCGAAGACGAAGGTAGGACGAAGGCTATGTTGTGCAAAGGTTCGATTTCCTCGGCAAGAAGAGCTCCAAATCCCAACCTTACACCCCTTTTTGGACAAAAGCCTTTTGACCAAATGATTTTTAGACCCTAAAACACTTTCTTTCAAAATATTTTTCAAAAAGTTTCTACGATGTTCCGAGACTCGCATTTCGTTAAATGTTGCATTTTTCGGTAAACTGAGCAAGAACAAAGTGGAAGTAAATGAAAAAGAGGTGAAGTCTTGAAACAGAATCTTCAAAACATCTTTTTTAGAGATTTGGAGTTGAAGAAAATAGGAGGGGAGAGAAGAAAACTAATTTGGGAGAAGTTAGGCATGAATCCAGCCAAAACTGAACAATCTTCACTAAAAGAGGCATATCTTTTTTCACACTTGGAATTTTGATGTGAGGCTTCCACCATTGGAAAGAAGACTTACGGGACTTCAATTTAGACACAAGAATGACCAGCAAAGGAGTCCGGATAAAGGAGATATGCCTATTTGAAGTTGGACTTGGAAAACAGATTTTTGTGGTCGGCCACTTTAGTAGCCTACTGGCCAGGAGTGTGGTTTGTCGGCCATTAATGGTGGCCGTCAGCCACCAGTGATGGCCGGTCGGCCACTTGTGCAAGAAGGTCAGTTTTTGTGCCGATATTTTCCTCCAGCTGTTTCACACTGCTCCAGCTATCTCTAATTCAGATATTTTCAACCAAGGCTCTTGTATTTCTATATATAGAGGGCCTTCGCTATTGTTTTCAAGGTTGGAAAAATTTTGGCAGCCTCTCTATCTACAATCCTCTCTCTCTAGATTTCTTTCTCTCTCGAACTTTTGTGCATAAAAGTAGAGATATACTTTTAGTTTGCCTATCAACCCTTAACCAAAGTTGCTTATCTTTGGGATGAGGTTACTTGAGGCCCTCTTTGAGCTCTTGAAGGTGATTTTAGCTTGAATTTGTCTTGAATTGTTGCCTAAATTGTGTCTTCCCTTCAAGAGGTAGAAACTTCTCTTTGCTAGCTTAATTTCCATACTTGTTTTGGCATCTTTTTACATTGTTTTTGAGCTGGTTTTGAACTCCAAAAAAACTCTATTTTTATGGTTTAAAAATGGTGGTTTAAGGCCTTTTTGAGTTAGGGGGTGGTTCACCCTTTTGCTTCTTTGTTTATAAAGCTTTTACACTTTTGTTCATCACTTTCAAAGCAACTTTTTTTGGCCTTTTAACCACTGAATTTCAGAGGTTTTTTAGTGGTGAAAAACATGTTTTGAAGTCCAAAATTGAAGGGGTTAGCCTCCCCTCCTTGTATCTTGCTTGTATACCTAGTTAGCTCTATGTGTTAGCATGTTTTTCTAGCTTAACTTAGCTTAATTCTAGCATGTTTTTGCCTCTGATTTGAACTACTTTAGCTCTATTATGGGCTGGTTGGATCATATGAGTCTTGTTTTGCATGATTGTAGTGTAAAAGGCTTTACTAGTTTGGTGTTTTAGGCCTTTAAACATCATTTCCTTGAGTCGATTGCATGTTTTAGTATTCTTTTGCATGTAATTTCAGCACCTTAATCTCTGCGACCTCCCTCCATTCTTCACTCTTTTGTTTGCTTTGAAAGTGGTTTCAAACCACTTGTTTGACTAAGTGTGGAATTGAGATGTTGCACCTAATGGTTTAATCCCTTAGGGGGTTCATTACCAACAGTGTTATGCCTCTTTCATGCCCAAAGTAACTTGTGGTTTGCGCCGTCTTTCCATTAGAGGACACTCACTTTTGGACTTAATCGATTAAAGAATGGATTGGTAACTAAAATGAGTAAATAAAACATGGCAAGTAAAAGAGGCAAAATAAGCATCTTTCATGTTGTATTGCATGTGTTCGAATCGGACGTTAATTCGAACACAAGGAAAATGAGACATTTCATACTCAAAAGTAATGAAATGTACCACTTTCCTTGGTCACCATCACCCTTGATCATGCATGATAGTGTGGTGGTTTTTTTTAGTCTTGTTGTGCACTCATTAAGCTTGTACAAGCTTGGTTCCTTAGCCATCATGCATGGAAAATGCTTGGTTGATGGTTTGAGGGCCAAGAGTTACACTCATTTGAGCTTGTGTGGTGATAAGGAGAGTAACTGTACAGACAACCTTTGAGAATACACTGTTTTGCCTATGTTTGCTCTCTGTTGCTACAAAAAGGAAGTTCCTAGCAGGGGTAGCTAACCGACCACCAGCAGTGACCGACGACCACTAGAAGTAGTCGACCGGCCACCAATGGTAGCCGACGGCCACCAATGGTAGCTAACCGGCAATCAATGAAGAAAGTTGCTTAGTGTGTTCCCGAGGTGGAGCAGGGGTATTTTGGGAGTTGGCAGCACTATTGGTGTTCAAATAAGTGCAAACAGAGGCGTTCAATGGCAAGGTGTAGACACCCCATTTTTGACCATCCTCAAGACTTGGACGTCACCGTTTGAACACTCGGTAATCATCCATATTCGTGTTCGTTTTGAGTTCCCGGAGGCCTCGGTCGCGCGCCGTGTCTCAGGATCTCTTAACTTGCCTGTTCTATGCTTGGTTTGGCACCAAGGACTTGTGTTTTGTGCTTCTGAGGGTGGGAAGAGGCTTGTTAGCCATCCCTAAAACCCACCGGCCGTGGTATGCTGCCACCAGCCTTGTTTTTCTTCTACCGACCAAATGTTTGGTCGGTCGACATTCTCTTAGGTGTATCGACCTTTTCTTGTGGTCGCCCGATTTATTTGGCCGATTGACTCCTGTTCTAGCCGATACCTCCTTTTCGCCTTTTTTAGGCATGGTGCATGCCAGCTGGAGTGCACGGACTTGTCCTCCATACACGTGTGCAGAGGATTTGTCCCTTTTGCACCCTTTTGTTCTAAGCTTCTTGGAGAAGCTTGCCCCCTTTGCTCAAGCTTCTTAAGGAATCTTGGACCTTTGTCTTAGCTTCCTCAAGAAGCTTGGACCTTTGAGTTAGCTTCTCTTAGAAGCTTGACCTCCTTGACCCTTTTGCATTAGCTTCTTTAAGAAGCTTAGGCCTTTGTCTTCCTCTATAAAAGGAAGCCTTCCTTCTCCTTTGAAGGGGTTCAACAAAAACCGGACCTAATACATATATATCTGATATATACACCTTCTCTCTCTATATCTCCCTCTCTCTCTCTTCATTTGTGTGTGTTAGAGAGCCAAAAAGTGTGTTTTGTTCTTAGTTTTGCACTAAGTCACCTAGCATTACACCATACTTCAACTTTGGAGGTGTTGAGGGTTTGTTCTTGAAGTTTTGAGCTGGTTTTGATCAAAAGAAGGCGGCTGGACTTGCTGTTCTTGAAGTGTTCTTCAAGGGTAACACTATTGCTTTATTTTCTCCAATCTTGCACTAGCTTTTAACCCCCTTTGCATGCTATTTTGAGGTTTGTGTATAACATATAAAAGTTCTTTTTTTTTTGTGTTTAAGACATTTCATTAAGGTCATTTTGGTGTTGGGGGTCGACCTCCCCCTCTTAGGCCTTGTTTGGCCCTTTTTGTGCTCTCCTTGTTAAGCTTTGAATACCTTTGTGCATTGGCCTTCTCACCACTGAAATCCAGAGGATTTTCAGTGGTGAAGAAGAGGTTTTGAGGTCTTGCATAGGGGAGGGACACCCCTCTCCCTTTATGTCTCATTTGTTCATGTTTTTGGCTCACAAGGGTGGCATGCATGCTTAGTTGTTTTCGGCTCCATTTCAGAGTTTTTTGGGTGTTATATGGTCATATTATATCTCTGTCTTTGGTCGGATTTTTGGCCCCTTGCATGCACAATGTACTTACCTTGCATTCCTCCATTTTGCCTAGAAGGGTACCATGCATTTAGGCCTCCATGCTTGTATGTTCTAGCCTGACTTCATGAAGATTTTGGTCATATTTCATCATGATTGAGGTCTGTTGGGTACTGATTTGATCATGTTTGCCATGTTTGGTATAGCCTCTTTGCATTTTGGCTTGTAAGCCTTGAGTGTATAGGTCACTAGCATGCTTAGCTTAGCTTAGCTTATTCTCATGATTTGACATCATTGGAGATCATATTTCAGTCCATAATCCATGCTTGTATGCTTGCATTCATCATTCCTTCCATGCCTTGAAGAGGTATCCTTTTGTGCCTTGAAATGAAGCATTGTGCATGACTATGTGTTTGAGGCTTTGGGTTGCCATATTTGATCATGTTTGCCATGTTTGGTATAGCCTCTTTGCATTTTGGCTTGTAAGCCTTGAGTGTGTGGGTCACTAGCATGCTTAGCTTAGCTTAGCTTATTCTCATGATTTGGCATCATTGGAGATCATATTTCAGTCCATAATCCATGCTTGTATGCTTGCATTCATCATTCCTTCCATGCCTTGAAGAGGTGTCCTTTTGTGCCTTAAAATGAAGCATTGTGCATGCCTATGTGTTTGAGGCTTTAGGTTGCCATATCAGTGGGTTTTGGGGCTCATTTGTGCATGATAAAACTCTGTTTTGCCTTGAAAAATCCATGCCATGTTTGCTTAGGGTAGGTGTTGAGTAATGCTCTCTTTTGTGGCCTTGAATGCCTTCCATCTCGCATCCATTTCCTAGCATGTTTTGGCATCATCCTTCGCATGCTTTTCAGAGTTTCACATGAGTGTTTAATGTCCATATTTATCACCTTTAAGTGTCCTTGAAAGTTGCCCCTTCCATGCTTAGGTGATAGGCCTTGGTATGTGCATGCTTGCATGCATGATTTGTGTCCTTATGCATCATCTATGGCCACTGTTTTGGGGCATATCTGAGGCCTCCCATTTTTGTTTAAGTCCACCATTACATGTTTTGGCATGTTGCATTACTTTGGTCTCATGTTTGCATTATATCATCTTTGCATGTTTGCATTGTTGCTTAGCTAGTTACACATCATGTTCACATCGCATGTTTAGCACATTGCATACTTGCATTATAGGTCACATTACATTTGGCATGTTTTGGTACTTTAGCCTCATGTGCATACTTGAGTCACATCTCGCACATGCATTGCATTTTTGCTTGGTTTGGGGTGTCAAACCGAGCATGAGGAATGAGGCGTGTTCGTACTTAAAGTGACGAAACACGTCTCACTCTTCGGTCGCCGATCCCCTTGATCTCAACATGATAGGGCGCTAGCACTCATTTGTTTTGTTGCATGCATTTACATTGAGTTGCAAACTTGGTGCCCTTGGCCACCATGCATCGAAGTACGTGATTGGTGGCCTGAGTACCGAGGGCCATACTCCCTTGAGTCTATAGCATGATTGGGAGAGTGGCCATGCACACATTGCTTTGAAAATTCCATACCATGCACTGTCTGTCCTCTGCTGCTGTCCAAACAGGGCTCTGGAAATAGAAATGGCCAGTCGACCACTTTTTGTGCCAACCGGCCATCATTGTCCAGCCGATGACACAAGATTTGGCCGATAATCCCATTCCCATGGCCAGTGGAAATCCAAAACACTCAAGAGGAAGTTCAAAGCAGTTCTGGAAACTTTCATATCTTTCAAAGGAGTAAGGTAGTGTAAATAGAGGCAACAATGGCATGGTACTGGGTTTCCGGGCGCGGCAAATCGAGCATGCATCATCCCATCATTCCGAGGCGGGGCTGTGGCCACCTTCTTTTTGTAATTAATTTGTTGATTAATTAGAAGTTTTGTAATTAATTACTTAGTTAGTCAACTAGTTAATTAGTTAAATCTGTATTATTTATTTGGACCCTCCGAGTGAGGGCAATTGTGTATTAAGTGTGCGTGAGTGTGTGTATGTCTTCCAATCCCACGTCTTTCTTCCCTTTTATTCACTAGCTTTCGATGGTTAGTCTAAGGCATGTTTAATTTAGCATACCCTATGACTATGCATGCGTGCATCATTCATCAGTCTTGCACGCACCGGGCTCGGCGCATCATACTAACTGCATAGTATTTCCATTCCAACTTGAATACGTGTATCGAGTTGTCGCATTTCACATGTCATTCTTAGATTAGCCGAGCCTATTCTAGTTGCATTTTGTATGTGTTGCATTAGCCATCTTAACATGAACTAGGATCATGCATTTGATTACTAACTAGTTTCTGTTTTGGCTTGGAGTACTATGTAAGCTCTTATGCCTTAGCATCTTGCATGCGTGTGAGTGTTGCCATATTAGCATGCTTACCATGAGGCTATATGCTTATGTGATATATTTGCCTGAATGCTTGTGGGTGAAGGTTGGGTTATCTGAATTGGAATAATGCATTGACTATGAGTTTTAAGCCCACTAGACAATGGCAAAACCATCTTTTCTAAGCCCACTTAAGGGTGACAAAACCTGCGTTTTAGCCTACTTGCTAGTAGCAAACTGTTTTCAAAACAAACATGAAATGCTTTGTCCCAATTCAGGCAACTCAATCTATACTTGTTATGCTGTGCGCATCACATAGTAAATCTAGGCTAATAACCGGAATAAGAACGCATAATGTTTTCAAAACAAGATATCATGGTTAGTAGAGGCCGATCTTCGGATCGGGCGAGAGGGGGTGCTCATAGCTAACCTTCCCCAATCGTACCCAAGTTCCCGAGCTGAGGCAACTCTGGTAATGACGGACACGTGGCCTTAGACAAACGAGTCAGGGTTTGCTAAATTTTCCCAAAATAAAATATTTAGGTGGCGACTCTATATCTGGCAAAGCAGTCCATGTTTGGCACTTCTTTACAAAAATCTGTTTTCCAAAACAATTTGCCAGATTTGGACTCTTTGGTTCAGATTAAGAACCGTGACAATTTGAGTCCGAATTGTAGTAAACCCAAATAAACAAAAAGGGATTCCCTCCCAGGACGTTCGGGGGATGTCTACATAAGGCGGTGGAATTTCCGGGTGGAGAAACCGAGCATGCATGCATCCCTCACTTCCCCAGGCCATTTAACTACTTTGATTCGTTAGTTAGTGGTAGCTAATTAATTAGTTTAATCGTTTCAGTTAGCTTAGAATAGCTAGTTAATTCAAGTGTTGTAAACAGAGTTGTTAAATGCCTGTGGATGAAGGCTTGTTGTTTGAATTGGAACGATTCAACGAATGTGAGTTTTAAGCCCCCTTTGTTGTGGCAAATCATGTTTTAGACCCACTATGTTTGGTAACAAAACCGCATCTTTAAGCCCACTTGAAGGTGGCAAATTTAAACCATTTTCGAAAACAAACATTAGTTGAATTGTTCCAAGTCTTGCAACTAGTCTATACTTGCTTGTGTGCATCACATAGTAAAGCTAGTTTAAAAACCGGAATAAGAACACATAATGGTAATAAACAACATATCATCGTTAGTAGAGGCCAATTCATGACCTTCCCCCCTCGTACCCAAGTTCCTGAGCCGAGGCAACTTTGGTGATGACGGACACATCGCCTTCGGCACGAGTCAGGGTTTCCTAAATTTTTCCAAAATAAAATATTTAGGTGGCGACTCTATATCTGGCAAAGCAGTCCAATTTTGGCATTATTTGATTTAAAATCTATTTTTCAAAAAGATTTGCTAGATTTGGACTCTTTAGTGTTTATCAGTTTCACATTGCACTTGTGAGACTAGATTCAGAACCGCGGGAGTCCAAACTGTGAGGCCTTCTTTTCAAACCCTTTCTGAAAGGCGGGGTGTAGAAAAAGGCGAGTCCACAGTTTTTGGCGACTCTGCTGGGTATTTAGAGAACTTGACTTGAACTCATGATATGTTATTTTATCTACACTTATGTGTTTCTTTGCATTTGCATTTGCATTGGTGCGCCTAGGTCACAGTGTTTGCCATCTGCTATTCCTGAGCGGTTTGCCAGAGGCTTGCTTCGAAGAACTTGTCAAAAGGCTGACCAGTTGCAGGCTCTGCCATGATGGGAACACAACCCTTGGATCTAGACTACCGCTGTACCATTTGATCCTCCTTTCACTTTTTGGTGTTAGGTGTGAGAGATATATTAGGTAGTTTTGCTGAGGTATCCCTTTTGACCAATCGGCCTATTTGCATATCGGAAACCATAGAGACTATTCCAAACTAGGATAGGATGCTTACCCGAATGCAAGATTGTGTGAAGCCACTTGTTGTGCATAGTGAAACCCTAACTCCTGACGAAATTAGGACAGGGAAACCTTATCCCCTCATAGGGGTGTTTTGGCTCTCACTTAATTGGTATGTGCTTTACAGTGAAACTATATAGAAATGTGTATATCAGTTGCCAAGTTGGTATTTGTTTTGGGGCAGAATTCAGTGTGGAATACAGTCACTCAGCTGTGATCATATTCGTTCTAGTGAAATTGGCCTGAGATGCGATCTGTTTTCTTTTTTGCAAGGTAGTCCTGGAACCATAGCTTCAGAAAGCTTCGATATCCCTCCAGGTACATTGGACTTGTGTTGATAGACTTTGTCAGGACAAAGATTTAGTTCAAAAGAGCAACTAGCATTTCCTTCGTCAGCAGTAAGGCAAAGAAGGGCCAAACAGGGCTCACTGGTTCCACTGATTCGACAGCTACTAGTTAGATCCTTTTTGTTCAACTCAGCAAACCCGAGATGGCACAGAGTCCAGAAGAAGTTGTGGCCATGATAGTGGCATTAAACCAGGGAATCGCCATGCTGGATGAGACCATTGCTGAAATGCAATGCCCATCTGGGGCATCTGCCACACATCCAGTCCTGGACCCTCAGCTGAACTTTGACCCACTTCCGCCAGCCGAAGATTGGCATGGTCCAGATCCCCGAAAAGGGTTGGCTCAAGCTCTAGTTTTCAAACCCCTGGTGCAACCTAATGGGAGGCTTTATCCCCTTGATACTAATGATCTCAATCCGACCTCAGTGAAAATTGTGAACCTTGAGAAGTTATTCAAAAAGGCACAGGGCCTTAACTCCATTTCTGACATTGAGGATGGGTACACCGAGGCTGCCGTAAGGCTCCCAGACAGATTCTAAATGCCACACATTGACCATTTCGACGGGTCTGTAGATCCTATGGTACATATCCGGCTTTTCTTGGATGTCCTAAAACTGATAGGTTTGACTAAGCCTCAAAAACTCTCTTTGTATGGAAGAACCCTGTTAGGCATAGCAGCCACTTGGTATGCCAAGTTGGAGGATAAAGTGAAGCAGAATTGAAAAGAGTTGGCTAAGGCATTTGTCGATCAGTATTCTTACAGTACCCAAGTTGAAATGACCATGCAAGAGCTTGAAGCAACCCACAGAATCCTATAGAACCTTTTGTGGAATTTGTTGCAAGGTGGAGAGCAAAGGCAGCACAGATGACAAATCAACTTTCTGAGAGGGACACAGATGACAAATCGACCTTTTGAAGGGGACCAAGTGCGAATAGTGCTGTAAAACCTTGAGCCTGATATATTGCAAAAGTTAATAGTGGCTCCACTGTTTACTTTCAAAAGTTTGCATGAATTGGGGGTTCAGATTGAGAGTGCGTTCAACAGAAGGATTATTTCCAAAATAAGTGAACTAATAAGGAGGGTTTTTGTCGAAAGTACCTGTGCTGGCAGTAGCACTATTCCCAAACCCACTGAAATCAATAACGTCACCACTAATCCCAAAATTGCTGACCCATTTGCCAATACAAGCCCACAAACGGCCGGTCCAACTCGAGCTCAAGGCAGAACTTTTAGTCCCCTTTATATGAAAAGTCCTGATGGAAAGAGGGTATCTCAAAGCCCTTGATCCTCAACCTCTGTCTGACCCACTTCCTGCCAGACATAACCCCACCAAATACTACGTGTATCATCAGCAGCGCGGTCATGGCACCGATCGTTTCGTCATGAGGTCTAGAATTTTATCGACAACCAGACGATAGCTCCACCTCAAGACCCTAATGACCAAGTAACTCATCCACACCTTAACCTCATCCATACACTACTTCATACCTCTAACCCTAGCATATACATCGCCCCGGCCCATCTACCCAAGCCTGAGGTGTTTATTCCAGAAAGCACGGACTTGTGCATGATGGATGCACTCGAACCCCAATCATCTCAAATCCATGAACCCACTACTTCTGAGCTGATGAGCATGATTGAAGATCTTCAGAGAACAGTGGTAGATTTAGCCTTTGGGGTTTTGGCTCCATCATCAACCACATCACATACCAGGAATTTTATGTCAAAAGGCTCCCCAATCTTGGGACGGGCTGCATTTGAAGAAACCCAATCCCTTGGCAAAGTGGAGGCAAATGACAAGAACAAGGTAGGGGCAGGCATTGGTCCCTATAAACATCTTCAATGGGCTGTTGAGGCTTTGAAGGCTGAAGGGCTAAACAAACAGCAAGTGCTCACAATTGTTGCAAATACTGTTGATGACACTTTTGCCATTCAGGATGAGAGCATTTCAAATCAAAGGCAAGCCATGAAAAGGGATGTTGTACCAAAAATGCCCTTTTCAGCTCCAATCCTACACTCGGAAGAGATCATTAAACCCAATCATCACCTGCCAATCCCTTTGCCGGTACATCCGATATAACCTCACAAACCTCGAAGCACCAACCCCGAGGCCAGAGGGTCTTTACCCCACTCTACATGGCCTTATCCAAAGCTCTCCAAATCCTCGTTGGACAAGGCCATCTCAAACCCCTTGAGCCTCGGCCTCTCCCGGATCCCCTTTCGGCCAAGCATAATGCTGCCAAGTACTGTGCCTTCTATCAACAAATTAGCCATGACACTGACAGTTGCTTTCGTCTTCGCCATGAAATACAAGATCTGATTGATAAAGAGGTCATCATCGCACTAGGTCCTGCAAAGTCTATCGGTACTGGATTGATGAACTTAGGGGATAATAAGATTATGTGATCGGGGGATGAACCACCTACTGATGGCACACATTTTTACTCCAGATGTGGTGGATGGCACGCACTATTTTGAGCAATGTGCAAATGTTGTTTATTTTACTTTCAGACTTAGGTATTGAGTCAATCTTTTGTATTGAGTCAGTCTTGGGTATGGAGTCTGTCTTGTTGTATTAGAGTCGAGTGATTTCGGGGATGTTACCTCGGACATCATTATCTTGTTTTGTGTTTGTCTTTTACACTCTTTTTGAGCCTGTTTCTGCCATGAAGCCAGTTGCGCCAGAAGATCTGAATGAAACGGCAATAATTTTCACCTACTGTTTTCTATGCCTTTAAATCATTGCATTGACCAAAGTTTTTTCAAACCTTTTCTAACACTGTGTTGAAAACAAAGAAGGAGGAATTCCTCAGGATTTGTAAAAAAATTTGATCAACTAAGAAGAAAAGAGGCATGCCAAGCCCTTAATGAATGAGATCATGTTTGTTAATGTGAGTACAAAAAAAGATCCTAGCTTGATCCAGATTGGTTCTACATTGTCTTCAGCCCAAGCGACTAGTCGTTTTCTTAAAAGATTTCAAAAAATGTTTTGCGTGGTCCTATGAAGACATGTGTGGAATTGATCCTGAGATTATACAGCATAGGATCACTATTGGCCTTGAGACTCGACCCCTTTTGCTTTCAAACCTTGAACCTTGACTCAAAATATTCAACGATCAACCAAAACAGAAGGCTTGTATGGCCGGATCAGAAGCAGCCCTTGAACTAGGGGCAAGAAGGTCAAATCAAGAAGGTCAGATGTCATCAAAGGAAGCTTGCAATGCTAGATCAGAAGTAGCCCTTGAACGAGGGGCAAAAATGTTAGATGTGCTCGAAGAGTAAAAAATGAGTCATTTCTCAAGCTAATGAAGACTGGCAAGAAAGCCAAAACCCAGAATCTGGGAGAAGATAAAGTTTTGCTAAAGGACAATCGAGTTCCTATCCACAACACTAGGGGCAAATTCAGACTTAATTGGATAGGCTCTTACATCATCAACACTACATCATCAGCAAACAGCAACCATTCTCTTGGATTCAGATGGCTTAGAGATCCTACGACCGATCAACATGGACAAGTTAAAATTTTCTATCCTTGAGAGGCTCGCTGGGCTGAAAACCTGGAAGGACGACCCAGGCAAAAGTTAAAGCAAGAAAAAAAAAGAACAGAAATGAAAAAAAAAAAGAGCAGAGAAAAGAAAAAAATGAAAAATGGAGACAAAAAAAAAACATAGGAAAAAAGAAAAATGAAAAGAGAAAAACAGAGCTCGCAAGGTTGAAAACCCGGAAGGGCGACCTTGGCAAAAGTTAGAGCGCAAAAGGAGAATGTCAGCATCCAAGTGTACCTTAACCCGGAACTACGTACGACCTGATTCCCATCTTTGGGATGCGTAGGCAACTTCATCTTGAAGTTCGGCCCCGATCATTTTTTCAGCTTGCTTGGATCCATGTTGATTGGTTTATCCTTGTTTGAACTCGGCTATTTTATCCATGTGCAAATTGGCTTGTCTTCGTTCATATTCGGTTGTCCTATTCCGTTACAAGATTCAGCTGCAAGACAAATCAAATTCAAATATGAGATTGTGCATCTTGAGAGTAGATTTCGCGTTGGTTAAGCAATGGCCATTTACAAAAATAGTTTCGAAGATTTTTAGTGAGGTTGACTAATTTCTCGAAAATTATTCCATTTTTCCAAAACTGGACCATATCTTAGACCAAAAAAGAAAAAATTTCAGTGCTCACAACCTGACTTACATGATTTCAAATTAGAAAATCGAACAAGCATGTTAATCCAACTCTCATATTGGTCAAAATTGTTTTAGTAGAAAGCCAAAAATAAAAAAAATGGTCAAAATGGTGAACTTGGGGCACAGTTGAGTCAGGGTTTCTGTTTTTTCCCCATTATCAATGTACTCGCCATAAAGGGAACAGATGAAGTTAGCAGCAGGGGGGCTAAGCGCTTTCTTATCCTCCAAACAGTGAGGTATCAAGCCAAGTGCGAAGCACAGATTGAAAAAGGAGCTGGATATTCGACCCCCTCATCTAGGCGGGTTCGATCACGCTCAAATTGGCATCTGACCCAGAATGGGGACGTAGAAAACGTAATGTGTCAGACCAATCAATTGTATACCAGGCCGGTGGGACATACTGTAACTCATCTCGGTCAAGTGAAGCCAAGGGCATCGTCAACCGATGTCAGTGACAGATCTGCTACGCATTTAAAGCTCACTAGTTGTGAGTGAAAGAATGAGAATCTAATAGAATACTAGGGGCAAGAGCCCACAACTTCCTACTTATCCATCAACCACCTAGGGGAGGGATAATAAAAAAATAAGAGAGATTAAAGAATAGAGAGACGTGCGCTAAGAGAAAAAGTGACAAAAGGGCTTTTCAGAGAAAAAGAGATTGAGAGCCAAAGTGATGTGAGAATCATAGATGAGAAAGGGTGGGAAAGAATACCCGAAGAAATAGGCTCCCTGCAAACCGAGAGGCCTCTCGCCATTGAAACATATCTGAGTGTTGTGTTTGCTGTTTTGGTTTGTCTCGATTCTTGTTTTGAGTCGTTTTGATTTCAGTAAGTGTCAATAGTTGTGTTGTTTTAACCTTTGTTTTCCTTTGTTGAGTCGTTTTAACTGTGGTCAGTCGTAGACTCAATACCTAGTCAATAACTCTTTTTAATTTCAATTTCAAAAAAAAAAAATGTTTTGTGCTCAGATTGCCATGCCATTCTCAACGTGGTGTCTAAAACAAGTTTCTTTCTTTCATAAACTGCAGGGTTCAACCCCGATCAAGAGGGAACAACCAAACCAGGACCTATCTGAAGCTACATGGGTTTCGGATTACAAAGCAAAAGAAAAGAGGGAAATTTTGGAGCATCTTAGTGTGTTTCAACTTTAGCAAATTCCGAGACTACATTCTAGGTGTACCTTCTCAGGCCTCGCCTTTCTCTGTGCACTTTGTATCACACTGTCTGGTGCAACTTGAGTTCGCACTATTTTATGCACCTTGGATCGCACTCTTTTGTGCGTTCTTTTGTGCATTCATACATCTTCACCTTGCATCGCACTGTCCTGTGCATTCACTTTCATTGGCACTGTCTTGTGTACTTTCACTCGCACTGTCTTGTGCACCTGTATAGCACTGTTTTGTGCATTCACGCTGCCTCGCACTATCATGTGTACTCCCCTGGTCTAGGAGACCTTAAATCCTCTAAAGGTGCAATTCCTTTGGTGTTTGTCGTGCCCGAACGACTTCCGGTGGTCTGGTATAGCCACCTGCCTGTGCTTGCAGTGAGTTCCTAGGAGATCAACTGAGACGGTGGAAACTAGAGTTCGAATGGCCGATGCCTAGAACACAAAGGTTCGGAATTTCTAAGACTAAAGTCTAGTTTAAATACCTAGGGGTGTATCCTCGGCTTGAAATCTGTATGGCAACCCCATTGGTTGAGGTAGCTTGTGTGCGCCTCAATTCTGGATACTAAACCAACCTAGTTTGTCACCCTGTTGGAAAATGGGAAAAATTGCGAACATGACCAGAAAGAAAAGTAGTACCTATGGTTTGGAAATGCAACCAAGAAGAAGCCGAAGATCTCCAGCAACATAAGGTGAGTCATCGCCGATTGCCCCTGTAATGTACTTTCACTTCCCAGCTACATCGCATTTCATTATCTAGTACTTCTATCACATTGCATATAGAATATATTGCATGCATCTACTGCACTATCCATTGTATCATACCATTTTATTGCCTGCATCATTTCCATTTTAAAGCTTGGTTTAGCATGTGCCCATACTTTTCACGTTGAAGTATAGCTCTACATGTGTACGCGCCTATTCTGCAAGAATTTTGGTCTGAGGGTTTCGGCACCTTTTCTGTGTTAGACGTAGTCTAGTTTATGTCCATGCCTTTTCTAGGTAAGACGTGGTTCGGCCTACGCCTTATTCACTGCATCGTATTTTGTTTTGTTGTATTCAGCATTTAGGATCACGATCTTTCCACAGCAGATCATTCCTCACTTATATCGTACTATCCAATTACATGTAATCTTTCTCTTTCTACGAAACACATAGTTTTGCATATGCACACGCCTATTCCACTAAGAGAATTGTGGTTTAAGGGTTCCAGTACCTTTTCTATGTTAAACGTAGTTTGATGTTGCATCGCCAATCCTTTATGATGTTTGTGTGGTTTTGCACTGCTTGTGGTTTGATTATTTCTTTACATTATATATCATTTGCATTGTTTTGTTGCATTGTGTATCATTTACAGTCTGCCCCTGAACTACGCTGGTTTGATTCCTTGCAAAGGGATACGTAGGCAACAGTCGGGTTCAACCAACTGCATCTGCATTTTGTTTGTTTGCCCAAGTCTTATGGCCTTATCAAAATGGGTCGTCTCTAGGCTTTGACATTCACTTACGTCATTTCATGACTCTGAGCTTTGTCAAAGAGGGGCAACTGTAGACACCTCATTTTTGACCGCCCATAAGACTAGGGTGCCTCAGGTTGATTGTTCGAAGATGAAGGCAGGGCGAAGGCTATGTTGTACAAAGGTTCGATTTCTTCGGCAAGGAGAGCTCCAAATCCCAACCTTACACCTCTTTTTCGACCAAAGCCTTTTGACCAAAATGATTTTTAGACCTTAAAACCCTCTCTTTTAAAATATTTTTGAAAAAATTTCTACAATGTTCCGAGACTTGCATTTCGTTAAATGTTGCGCTTTTCGGTAAACTGAGCAAGAACAAAGTAGGAATAAATGAAAGAGAGGCGAACTTTTGAAAAAAAATCTTTAAAAAATCTTGTTTAGAGGTTTAGAGTTGAAGAAAATAGGAGGGGAGAGAAGAAAACTAGTTTGGGAGAAGTTAGGCATGAATCCGGTTAAGCCAAAACTGGGCAGTTTTCACTAAAAGAGGCATATCTTTTTTCACACTTGAAGTTTTGATGTAAGGCTACCACCATTGGAACGAAGACTTTCGGGGCTTCAATTTAGACACAAGAATGACCTGCAAAGGAGTCCGGATGAAGGAGATATGCCCATTTGAAGTTGGACCTGGAAAACAAATTTTTGTGGTCGACCACCAGTGGTGGCCTACCGGCCAGGACTAAGGTTTTTTAGCCATCAATGGTGGCCATCAATGGCCGATCGGCCACTAGTGCAAAAAGGTCAGTTTTTGTGCAGATATTTTCCTCCAGCTGTTTCACACTTCTCAAGCTGTCTCTAATTCAGATATTTTCGACCAAGGCTCTTGTATTTCTATATATAGAGGGCCTTCTCTATTGTTTTCAAGGTTGAAAAATTTTTGGGAGCCTCTCTCTCTACAATTCTCTCTCTCTAGATTTCTCTCCATCTTGAACTTTTGTGCATACAAGTAGAGATATACTTCTAGTTTGCCTATCAACCCTTAACCAAAGTTACTTATCCTTGGGCTGAGGTTAATTGAGGCTCTCTTTGAGCTCTAGAAGGTGATTTTAGCTTGAATTTGGCTTAAATTGTTGCCTAAATAGTGTCTTCCCTTCAAGAGGTAGAAACTTCTCTTTACTAGCTTAATTTCCATACTTGTTTTGCCATCTTTTTACACTGTTTTTGAGATGGTTTTGAACTCCAAAAAAACTCTGTTTTTATGGTTTAAAAATGGTGATTTAAGACCTTTTTGAGTTAGAGGTGGTTCACCTTTTTTCTTTCTTTGTTCATAAAGCTTTTACAATTTTGTTCAACACTTTTAAACCAACTTTTTTTGGCCTTTAAACCACTAAATTTCAAATAGTTTGCCTATCAACCCTTAACCAAAGTTACTTATCCTTGGGCTGAGGTTAATTGAGGCTCTCTTTGAGCTCTAGAAGGTGATTTTAGCTTGAATTTGGCTTAAATTGTTGCCTAAATAGTGTCTTCCCTTCAAGAGGTAGAAACTTCTCTTTACTAGCTTAATTTCCATACTTGTTTTGCCATCTTTTTACACTGTTTTTGAGCTGGTTTTGAACTCCAAAAAAACTCTGTTTTTATGGTTTAAAAATGGTGATTTAAGACCTTTTTGAGTTAGGGGTGGTTCACTTTTTTTCTTTCTTTGTTCATAAAGCTTTTACAATTTTGTTCAACACTTTCAAACCAACTTTTTTTGGCCTTTAAACCACTAAATTTCAAAAGTTTTTCAGTGGTGAAAAACATATTTTGAAGTCCAAAATTGGTGGGGTTAGCCTCCCTTCCTTGTATCTTGCTTGCATGCCTAGTTAGCTCTATGTGTTAGCATGTTTTTCTAGCTTAACTTAGCTTAATTCCAACATATTTTTGCCTCTAATTTGGACTACTTTAGCTCTATTTTGGGCTGGTTGGGTCATATGAGTCTTGTTTTGCATGGTGGTAGTGTAAAGGGCTTTACTAGTTTGGGGGTTTAGGCCTTTAAACATCATTTCCTTGAGTTGATTGCATGTTTTAGTATTATTTTGCATGTAATTTCAGCATCTTAATCTCTGCAACTGTAATAACCCGACCCTCGTACATGTTTTCTGATATACTTTCAGTCCCTTTATTCTACGCATTTAAATACTTATTGTGAAATTTCATGAGAAATTAGGTTTAATTAAGTGAACCTTATAATTATAGATCCATATCTGTTTAATAAGAAAACATATCTGTCACAATTAAAATGTTTGGATCAGGAATTGAAAGCCTTAGGAGATCAATAACCCGAGATTAATCTTATATTTGAGATCAGCATAATTTTTAATTAATAATAAGCATTTTTGTAGGAATTTGATTAAGAATGATTAAATTGATTGATTTTTGTCCTATTCTCTTTATATATATATATATGTGTGTGTGTGTGTGTTATCTTAAATATTTGACTTGGAGCTTTATACAAATAACCTAAGAGAGAGGAAAGAAAAGGGTTAGAGAGGAGGAGCAAAGTTCTTCAAGGAAAGAATTGGGGAAAATCTAGAGGATTGTAGGGAATTTGACCCAAGGTATGTCTACTCATTTCTACTTGACCCTCTCATTGAATAAAGAAGAAATTCCCCTATGTTATTGTGCTAAGGGATTAATTGAGTTATTATCTTTTGTGTTGAATTGATTTGGAATTGTGTGGAATTATCTAATGAGAAGTCCAACCTATTTCCTCAATTATCAACTTGAACCCATCTATATAGATATATGGTTGCATATGTGTGTGTGTGGATGTGTGAGGGAATTGGAAGTATTGTGGAATTGGGTTATGTTTATAAACTTTAAAGATTAAGATCCAAGTTATATTGAGCTTACATAATGTTTATACACATGATTTTGAACCATATTTCATCAATTAAAGAACCTATTTTGAGCCTTGAAAAAGTGTACCAAAATTTGGGTTTTGCTGGATTTTCGAACTGCAATCTGCCCAGAATCGCCGCACGTGCGGGGATCACTGCCGCACGTGCGGGGCTCACAGCCGCACATGCTGCCCAAGCTGCAAAATTTTGTTCGCTCTGTTTTGGGTGCTTTACCCTCTGATATTTTTGAAATATGTGTTTAATGTCCCTAAGATGCTTGTAAATTCATTCCAAGTAAAATGAAGCAAGAAATGAATTAAGAAAGAAAAAGAACTAATGAATAAGTTGTGCATGTGTGTAGGTCATAACCCGAGAGGGGCAAGCACTCCGCTAAAGCACTGTGAGTAGTAGTACTGTAATCGCACATTTCTTTACCATTAATAATTCCTATTAACGCTCTACCCTTCACAAGTAGTTATGTTACGTTAACATTATGTTGATTGGAAAGCGATGTGAAGTTATGTGAACGTTAAAAGATTTTGGCGTACATTGGTATGACTCTGAACCTACTCGGTATTCCGGTTACGGTTAATGGTTATCATTAATGTGCTATAACTGTAAATTACCTATGAACTCCGCACAAGAATTATATACGAATATTAATACTATGCAATTAGTTAACGGGAAGAAATTATGAATGTAAATCCCACTTAATGGGAATATGATATTTTGAACGGGAACATGATGTTCTGAATGACCTATCATGAACTTCTACAGTTTTATTTGGTTCAACACACGTTTTATGGCATAGATATCTACCTAGAGTGGATCATCAGAATGAATAATGAGATAAGACCACGGATAGTTTTATACGTTAATAACTGCCAAGAATTATGATAAACATTGGATTGACTTACGAATGACTCAACCTGAAGACAGAATTAGATATCAATGACATCGTCATGTAACTCACATTATGATATAAACTGTTCTGTCTTTATTACGTGTACTGTAATGACATGATATAACAAGAAATGCCCTATTTTCTGATATGTTACGCTTTGAATTAATGAATGATTGTCCATATATATATAAGTATTCATGGCATCCTTAGCGCAAGGCCCTTACCCGGGGGTAAAAATACCGTGGTCTTATGGCCCTTGCCCGGGGGTAATAATACCGTGGTTCATGTATGTTATGCTATCCTATGACACTATATGGATGGTTCGGTCTTTAAGACCTAAGGATTTCTGGTGTGGAACAAAGTGTTGTACAGAACTAAGTGCTGCTATGCGAGTCACCTCTAGAATCCGTACAAGCCACCTCTTTAGTCCATACATATGTGAACTGAGGCCTATGGCCGTTTTTTGAACGTTATGAGGCTTATGGCCGTTCTGTGACATATGTGAGGCCTATGGCCAATCTGTGACATCTGGGCCTATGGCCATTCTGTATGATCCGCTAGTATGAAACAAAGTGCTGCACGGAACTAAGTGCTGCCATGCGAGTCACCTCTAGAATCCGTGCAAACCACCTCTTGAGTTCATACATGCATGAAAAGGGCTTAATGCCATTTTGTTTAAGGGCTTAATGCCATTCTCCGATCAAGGGCTTGAAGCCATTCTGTTTAAAGTTTGGGCCTAAGGCCATTCTGGAAATAATGACACGATAAACTTAACAATATGCTCTCTGCACTGATACATGTACATTGTAATACAATTTAATTGTTAAATTGTTTACGTACTACTATTCACTGAGCTTGGCTCACTTTATGTTATGTTTGTTTCTGTAGGCACTCCACTTGGAGGTCAGTCTTAACCCATGGCATACATTCCTCTTTTGTCAACCTCAGAGGGTCCAAGCACTTATATGAAAATAGCTTATTTTATGGGGTTTTGCTAAGCTTTTGGTTTTGTTCCCTGATTTTCTATCTAAGGTTGAAGTTTTACCTTTCAATGTTTTGTTATATGCCCAATCTTAAGGGCTAGGTCTGTATATATATATGTACATAGCTAAATTCTCTAATGCACGTCACTGTATATTTATCTGCCTTATGTTCTGTTTGTGATCCTGGCATGATAGTGGTCGCTCAATGGATGTAGTTCTTTTATTTATATTAATTTATGTTGTTAAAAGCTTCCGTTCAAGCCCCATATATTTTGTATATCAGGTTAAGTGTCTGGTTCTGAATAGGTCATGCCCAAACTTTTAAGGGCGAGTTTGGGGCGTGATAGCAACCTCCCTCCATTCTTCACTCTTTTGTTTGCTTTGAAAGTGGTTTCAAACCACTTGTTTGCCTAAGTGTGGAATTGAGGTGTTGCACCTAATGATTTAATCCCTTAGGGGGTTCATTACCAACAGTGTAATGCCTTTTTCATGCCCAAGGTAACTTGTGGTTTGAGCCGTCTTTCCATTAGAGGACAGTTACTTTTGGACTTAATCGATTAAAGAATGGATTGGTAACTAAAATGCGTAAATAAAACATAGTAAGTAAAAAAGGCAAGATAAGCATCTTTCGTGTTGCATTGCATGTGTTCGAATCGAACGTCAATTCGAACACAAGGGAAATGGGACATTTCATACTCAAAAGTAATGAAATGTACCACTTTCCTTGGTCACCATCACCCTTGATCATGTATGATAGGGTGGTGGTTTTTTTTAGTCTTGTTGTGCACTCATTAAGCTTGTACAAGCTTGGTTCCTTAGCCATCATGCATGGAAAATGCTTGGTTGATGGTTTCAAGGCCAAGAGTTGCACTCCTTTGAGCTTGTGTGATGATAAGGAGAGTAACTGTACAAATAACCTTTGAAAATACACTGCTTTGCCTCTGTTTGCTCTCTGTTGCAGCAAAAAAGGAAGTTCACGGCAGGGGTAGTCGACCGGCCACCAACAGTGGCTGACGGCCACCAGAAGTAGCCGACCGGCCATCAATGAAAAAAGTTGCTCAATGTGTTCCTGAGATGGAGCAGAGGTGTTCTGGGAGTTGGCAGCACTGTTGGTGTTCAAATAAATGCAAACAGAGGCGTTCAATGGCAAGGCGGTGGCATATTCGAGTGGAGAAACTGAGCATGCATGCATCCCTCGCTTCCCGAGGCCATTTAACTACTTTGATTAGTTAGTTAGTGGTAGCTAATTATTTAGTTTAATCACTTTAGTTAGCTTAGAATAGCTAGTTAATTCAAGTGTTGTAATTAGTTAGTGTAACTAGTTCTTCGTTTCCAGTTTGTAATGATTAATTAGCCTAGAATAGTTAATTAATTCATTTTGTAATAATTAGCTAGCTTAATTAGCGTAGCTAGTTAGCTTATTTATTCGGACCCTCCTTCGCGAGGGCATAATGTTGTAATAAGTGTGCGTGCGTGTGTGTGTGTCTTCCAACCCCACGTCTTTCTCCCTTTTATTTAATCGCTTTCAATGGTTAGATTATGGACATTTTCAATTAGCATACCTTATGCTTGCATGTTTGCATCCATTCATTTGTCTTGCATGCACCGACGCTCGGCGCATCATTCAAACTGCATTGTCATTTCAATACTTCTTTGAATACGTGTTTTAAAGCATGCTTTCAAAGTGTTGCAAATGCCATATTAGTAACCGAGCCTATTAATTGCATATTGCTTGTGTTGCATTAGGCATCTTAGCATAGTTAAGATCATGTATCTTTCTAACTTGTTTTTGTTTTGGCTTAGAATACTTGGTGAGTTTTATGCTTTAGCATACTTATATGAGTGTGAATGTTGCCATGATTAGCATTCTTGCCATGAGGCTATGTGCTTACTTGCTAAACTGCTTGAATGCCTGTGGATGAAGACTTGTTGTTTGAATTGGAACGATTCAACGAATGTGAGTTTTAAACCCACTTTGTTGTGGCAAATCATGTTTTAAGCCCACTATGTTTGGTGGCAAAACCACATCTTTAAGTCCACTTAAGGGTGGCAAATTCAAACATTTTCAAAAACAAACATGAGTTAAATTGTTCCAAGTCTTACGACTAGTCTATACTTGCTTGCGTGCGTCACATAGTAAAGCTAGTTTAATAACTGGAATAAGAACACATAATCTTTATAAAAGAACATATCATGGTTAGTAGAGGTCGATCTTTGATCAGGCAAGCGGGGGTGCTCAATTCATGACCTTCTCCCCTCGTACCCAAGTTCCTGAGCCGAGACAACTTTGGTGATGATGGACACGTCGCCTTCGGCACGAGTCAGGGTTTTCTAAATTTTTCCAAAATAAAATATTTAGGTGGCGACTTTGTATCTAGCAAAGAAATTCAATTTTGGCATTATTTGATTTAAAATCAATTTTCCAAAAAGATTTGCCAAATTTGGACTCTTTAGTGTTTATCAGTTTCACATTGCACTTGTGAGACTAGATTCAAAACCGTGGGAGTCCGAACTGTGAAGCCTTTTTTTCAAATCGTTTCCAAAAGGCGGAGCACGAAAAAAGGCGAGTCCATAGAGAGATTTCTTTTCAGTCCACATAATAGACTAGAGTGTTGTCACGACCCAAACCCGCCCCTATAGGTTTAGCATCGTAACCGGCCAGTAATCCTTGGATTACCGAAGGCCTCTGAATAGATTAACAAGATTAAGGGGCTAGCAGAAGCTAATACATAAATATAGTTGTCCAATAAGCTATGCTGACTTATATGAAACGGAATATTAAAAACTTTATATACATAATCAAAAGTCAACCATACATTATACCCACACACGTTACAGTATTTTAAGTACAGCCAACAACTTCAAATCAAGTCTTAAATAAACAGAAACCACAGAACTTAAACACAGGATGCTTCGGGAACCTCCACATAAGGCACAATGGTTGGTTGACAACAGAACACAGATCCAGACAAAAGCCTTCAGGCTCGGGCTCCAGAATGCTCATCTATACATATATATACACATAATGAGCTAAAGCCCAATGAATAACATTAAAGTAAAGGGGTTAGTGAACGAAATCCGAATATATCATAAGCAGAAAGCAGACCAGAGTATAATCATTCTCATATCAGAACATAATAATGGTACATCCCATAGAACACAACACAGAACGTCTTCCGACTAGAGTAATCGGTTCCGGATACCGATTAAACTCATATCACCACAATGAAGTGGCTAACGAGATCTCGTAATTACTTGTATGTCATGGACCCGCATTTTCATGCCGTCCCCCATGACTTGGGACTATCTATGGATGCCATAATAGATT
This sequence comes from Camellia sinensis, assembly GCF_004153795.1. Lineage (NCBI taxonomy): Eukaryota > Viridiplantae > Streptophyta > Magnoliopsida > Ericales > Theaceae > Camellia > Camellia sinensis. Next base: position 960,436 of record NW_021024657.1, on the reverse strand, counting down.
TCAAACTTGGAATATTCGTTCACGAAAACAGATATCATTTCAGAAATCAGAACTTATCATATTTCATTTGGAACGTAATTCATATAAACGTATCTTTACAATAACGTTACTCACAGTGGTTCCAGTAAATGGTCAATCAATCCTCGAGTCTTGACCTACAATCACAAAATACATAACACAAGTATGTCTTATCATTACACATTCAAGTGGCCATTAAGACTTAGCTTTCATTACATTAGTTCTTATTCGTTCTTATCACATTGCCTAAAACACACACATTTACACACTTGAAATTCCTTGGACATTCTTTTCTTAGTGTGTTTCTAATCCATAACCTCATTATCAAAGCTTAATTAGGTCTTAGGAATGCCTAAGATGCAATGAGGATGTCAAAACATGAATTGGAACACTTAGGCAAAATTTCTAAAAATAAGGTCCACGCTCGAGCGTAGCTTTCCTCGCTCGAGCGGACATGCAAAATGTGAATAGTCGCTCGAGCGCACATTCCTTCGCTCAAACTATCTGTAAAGGAGATGAAACTTCTGAGAGCTTGCAATTCACGCTCGAGCGGACTTTTGGTCGCTCGAACAGAGTGCACGCACCCAGAGTGGTCACTCAAGCGTGAACTCCCACGCTCAAGCGTAGATGTAAATTCTGAAATTTTCAGATTGCACCTTCAAGCTCAAAACTCGAATTCCAACCTTCAAAACACATCTCTTAGGCCCCAAAACTTGAGATAACATAGTAAACTTGTAAAACATGGTGAATTAAGAATTATTTCATAAATTCATGGCCCAAGAGTTTGCCAAAAGTTTCCAATTTCAACTTAAAACATGATGAATGTTCATGAACACAACATGCATGAATTTTTCTTGTATCAAACTTCTCAAAACATGATCAAACACCACAATATAACTTGAAACTTGATGATTTCCCTAAATGAAGATGAATTTCAAACATGCATGAGAGAATTCTTGGAGTTCATGCTCAATTTGTGAGAAAATGTACATGCATGCATGAATTGCAACTCAAATCTTCCATCTTCTTGACCAACATATGTAAATTACATGCAATGATCCTAACAACTCCGTGAATTCATCTCTACAACACATAACTCTTTGAATTAATAGTCAAAAACTTACCTAGAGTCTTGAATTACTCTTGTTCTAGCACAATCTTGGTGAGCTCAAGTCAAAGCCTTCAATTTCACCTTAATCTCTACCTTTCTCTCTCTAGAATTGCACTCTCTCTCTCTCTCTAAGATGAATTCTCAGATTTGTGCACTAAGGGAGATGAAAGAAATGAGCTCAAAAATGAGTTAAGGCTCATATAAAAGCTTATGGTGCTAAAACACATTAATTAGAATATTAAGCTAACCAAACATGACTTAACGAATCAGACTGAATCAATTTTTAATAAAATTTGTCATATGATTCTAAAAATTTCAAATAACACATCAGTGTAGACAATTTTGGTTTCGGATGCCGATAAGGCTTTCAATTTACATATTAAAGTGGAAATTCCAAACAGATATTTCTACAAATAACAGATAGAAAGTCAAATCATACAAAGTGAAAAATAAGCACATCATTTATTTTAATCCTCTCATTAACATCATTAAATACGGATTAGTGGCTAATTACGGATAGAGGTTATTACAAGTGTGTTGTTGGGTTCGTAAGACCTACCACGACTCTCATTTCAATAATCTGAACCGTTAATGTGTAGAACTTGTTGAGTGCTCCATGTTTGCAAAAAAAAATCACGTTGATCGAATATTTGTAGCCTCTTGATCGGAGCACATTTTTGTTAATAATTTAGTTTTAAAATCATATTTATCATTGACAAAAATATGTTTCGATCAAGGGGCTACTAATATCTGATCAAAGTGATGTTTTGCAAGTATGAAGTACTCGACGAACTCTACACATTGAACGGTTTGGATTATTAAAACGAAGACCTATAACGAGATCCACCAGTCCAACAAGACGCTCCAGTCCGCTGTGTGGCCTGGAGAGAAGCCCCTCCTTTACTTAGAAGCCTCGTTCTGGAAGTTAGTTATTTTAGTAGGTTATTTTAATTTTTAACTTTAGTAAGCTAAAATTTTTGTATTTGGGAAGATAGTTAGATCTTTTTATAGTTAAATGTAATATTTGTGAGAAAAAAAGTGAAATAATTATGAATTTTATATAATATTTTGTCTTATTAACTATTTTAACCTATTTTCTCTTTTTGTAAATTTTAATCTAAAAAAAAGCTAAAACTCAACTTGCTAAATAGGGCAAAATCTTTTCTGCTAGGCTTTGGAGCGGGTTGCTACAATTTGCCATTATTCTTTTTTGGGTAAATAAGATTTTATCCCGTTGGTCACATTTTCACTTTTACCTTTACATTTTTTTCCCCCAAAATTAGACAGAAAAAAGGCACAATAAATGTCACATAATATAAAAAAAAAAGTATTATTATGTTAATTTTTTAGTTTATATAAAAAATCTATTATTATATTGATGTTTGAGTTTATGTCAGGCTTGTGAACTACATATAATGAAATATTTTTATACTACTTGACTGTCAATGTATCATTTTTTATTTAATTTTTAATAGAAATTAGTTTTAGGAATAAATTGAAAAAAAATTGAAACACTAAGGGCCAAATTGAGGGGGGAACAAATTTTAAGGGCTAAAGTGAAAAAAAAGCCAAACATAGATTGGACAAAATATAATTTACCATTATTTTCTTTCATTGTATGGAGCATTAATGCAATTTGTCAGTCCCTTCCCTTTGCCGTCATTTTTATTGATGCAATTTTTGTTCTCTTCGCTTAAATTTTCATCAATAAAAAGGGTTTTTTTTTTGCCATAAAAAACAAAAAGAAAAAGGAAAAAAAGTCTTGGAATCAAACTCCCACACAGATTATTATTATTATTGCAAGCAATCCTCTGCACAGCAGATCTATTTTTTCATACAACAAACAGTTCCATACAAAATCCAGTTGATATTGTATAGGATCGACAGCTTACAAACACAGAAACAAAAAAAAAAAAAACAAAAATAAAAATAATAAATAAGAAGACTAGTAAATACATAACTGGGTTCAGAAAAAAGTTACAACTTCTGTAGTAAAAAAGTTACAACTTTGGTGTTTAAGTTATGAAATTTTATGAAAAAATTATAAAAGGTATACCATATGTACATTTTTTAAAGTACACATTGTAGCATCTCCCTAAAATCAAATACAATTTTCTCGCATTTAATGAGTCCCGCCTCATGTACAAAAAAATTATGTCTGATTATGTGATAAAATTATGTGAACTTTTCATTTTTCATGTGAAATGGTTTGAAACATCACACATAATGCTTCAAGTTGAATAAATTTAGCAACCACATAATAGGAGTTTAATATGGGTCATTACATTGAAATTCAAACATATGAAAGGATTCTTTTAGCCTATGTGTCAATTGTTGCAAAATGAAAGTTGAAGTACGATGATCATTCTATCAAAATACTCATTTTTTGTTTAGTTCAATAAAAATGAAAGAAATACACATTACAAATGAAATTATCATTTACTAAAAGTTAGAAAAATGACTATTCCGTTGAGAGATCAAAAAATAACCATCATTTTAATTTACACACTAAACTATTTCCCTATTCATATTAATATATTATTATGTGTTAATATATTTTTTTTAAATAAAAATTTTTAGATTATGTTTCATGAATTGGGTTCCTAAAATAAGGTACAATCGAAGCCCAATCAAGCCCACTGTGAGGTTGGCATTTTCAACCAAGCATTTGCCACTGAAAGAAGTCCAACCCAAGCATGGGTTAGATTGGGTTGGACATAGAGTAATGGGCTACGCTAACTTGCCCAAGTTGAAGACTTTCAGCCCATTCAATTATAGCCCCCCCCCAAAAAAAAAAAGCCCTTTCAATAAGAAAACAAAATAAGGCACTAATAGTGGACTCATTTATCCACTTCCAATGTCCTAAGATGATACCGTCACGTGATATCAGCTCTGATTAAATTCATTTCTTTTACTAGAGATGATAACATCCAAAAAATAAATAAAATATAGTAACAAAAATCATTTTAGTTTAGTGATAATTTTTATTGTAGAAAATCAAGAATTCAAACAAATTTCATTTTTGCATAAAGTGATCCAATTTAGTATTTAGTGCCATTATGTTTTTTTGTAATAGACAGAGGCAAGAATCAATGGCCTAGCGGGATTTTCTTTTTTAAGATTAGATTTTGAATGCACATTTCGAAATAAAATGAATTTCATTCTTGTGAATTTTACCTGATAAACTAATTTATGGAAGAAAAATGTTTGGGGGCCCTAATTCTGTGGCTCAAATGTGGCTCAAATGGCCAAAACGACGTCGTTTTGGCCATTTTGATGTTGTTTTGTACTCAAAACGACGTCGTTTTGGCTATTTGAGCCACATTTGAGTCACAGAATTTGGGCCCTCTATCATTGCTCTAATATTTATTCATTCATATAATTAATGAATGACTTATAAAAAATAGACAATATGTTATGTGAATTAAAATATTAAAGGAGGGCATTATATATATAATTAATATGTAATACTATCTATTCATATCAAATTTAAAATATCATCTCAAGTGGCGCAATCACAATAATCACAATTATTGTCTGTATATTAATAGAACTTACTTTTTGTTGGTGGTACTAGACAACCATGGTGGCTCCATAAGAAAAGAAGAAGAAAGGTGGCAGCAGCTAGGGAAGGAGAGTAGCGATAGATTAAAAAAAAAAAGATAGTGATAAAAGTGCATCAAGGAAAAAAAAGTAGTGACGGACAACAATAAAAGTTAAAGGTGATTGTCAATCATAATAAATGAAAAAAATAATTAAATTATGTAAATTATGTTTATTTTGCTAGTTGTAACTAGCAAATAGCTGTAATTGATAGCGTTTTAAAAATTAAAAATTTAATTTAAAACAATTACAAAATTAATATTTGATTTGTTACTGGCGTGAAACTTAAAAAAAAGTTCTTTAATCGCCCCAAAACTCAAAAAAAGGAATGTCAGTGAAATGAACCATGTGTCGACAGATTAAGAAAGATTTGGCATGGTTGATTGACTTTGAAAACTGAAGCAGGGACGGCCCTGGCGCATACGGCACAAGTTGATGGGTAGGGCTCGTCAAAAAAAAAAAAAAAAAAACTCTCATTATAATTTAGGGGTTGTTTGGGGTGTCCTAAATAAGTGCACTTTTTGTCTTTTTGGACTAAAAAGTTGAGGGAAAAAATATGAATGTTTGGGTTAATTTTTTGACTTTTTATGAAAAAATGTGTAATAAAAAATTGTAAAAATTGGTTTTAGAGGAAAATTAGGATTGGGAGTTGTGCAGCCATAATTGTTGACTTTTGGTGAATAGTGTTAACTTTTTAACTTTTTGAGTAACTTTTTGACTTTTTAGCTTTTTTTAAGTATCCCAAACTTGGCCTTAGTATAATATATTAGGTATATTTTAAATTTAAAAAATTAAAAAAAAGTTTAAATTAATTTAAAATAAATTGATCCATTAAAAAATTGAAAGATCATTCAAAAAAGTTAACATTGTTATCTATTGAAAATAGACCCAAAAAATGGGTCTCTCTTATTATAATTTAATCTAATATATTAAGTATATTTTAAGTCTAAAAAAAAATTAAGAAAGACCCAAATTAACTTAAAATAAATTAATCCATTAAAAAATTGAAAGGCTCATTTAAAATAATTAGCATTGTTATTCATTAAAAATGATTTTGTAAAAAAATTAGATTATGCAGGTATGATTGATTTATTTGCTTCTAAAAATACAAAAAGAGTAAAGATCAAGCGATACTTATTAGTTATTGTAATATAATGCTAAATATTTTTTTTGTGATTTTGACACATATCTTTTGCCCTTTACTTTCAAAAAAAATTTTTATTCAATAAAAAAAAATGTGAAGGGTTCCAGAAATTTATTAGTTGATTATCGACTTTGGATCCCGGAAATCTCAGAGCCGAGCCTGGACTAAAGGGACACCACAAATTATAATAAAGATATCCATCAGTGATACAGAATCCAAAAACAAGTTGCGCTGAGCTAAGTTCTGAGATATATGTGGGGCTCTAAATGAATTGAGTTGTTTATAAATAGCGGTTCGGCTTAGCTCGTTTAGTAAATGACTCGAGTTTAAGCTCGAATATTATTTTCGTTTAATAAACGAGCCAAACTCGAATTCGAATAAGTTTGGCTCATCAAGTTTAACTCGTTTATTTTTATTTAAATTATATAATTTAAATTATATAATAAATATATTATTTATATATTAAATAATATATATAATATTTTTTATGTAAATATTTTTATTTAAAATAATACAAATAATATTTATTTTTCATCCAAATAAATAAAACATTATTAAATATATTTACTTACATAAATAAACCCTATTTGTCTCTTGAATGTGCTCCGACTTCTTGATTATTTAGTGTTAGATATTTCATTTCTAAGTGGAATATAAAAGAAATAAATAAAAATGAGAAAAAAAAAAGATAGAAAGAAAGAAAAGCTTGCAAGTTACGTAAGGGTTACAAATGAACCGAGCTGTTCATGAATAGGCTCGACTCGTTTAGTAAACGAGCTGAGGTCAAGCTCGAATAAGCTTGACTCATCAAGTTTAACTCGTTTATTTTTATTTAAATTATATAATAAATATGTTATTTATACATTAAATAATATAATATATGAATATATGTATATAATATTTTTTATGTAAATATTTTTATTTAAAATAATACAAATAATAATTAAAAAAATTATCGAGCCGAGCTCAAATTTCATTAAATATTAACAAGTCGAGCCAAGCTTGAGCCCAGTTATTTATCGAGTTGACTTCAAGCTCGGTAAAACTCGACTCAACTTGGCTTGTTTACAGCCCTAGGTATATGATGTTGTACAAAAATCATTTTTATTGGTTTTACGTAAACTGAAATAAAACATTATTTTGAACACTTTTCGTGTCCGAAAAAAATCATCTTAGGGTAGTTTCTTTTCATTTTCAGTTTCAGATTTTTTGGTTGAATTCCGTCTAGATTCTTCTATCAAGTTTTTTTCTCAACCTATTTAGTTTCTACTAAATTCGTTTGCGATACCTTTTAGAAAATTTAATTTTGTACAACTTTTGTTCTTTGAGTTTTGGTCAATTCGAATGATTTAAGCATAAAACGGTACATTTTTATAATTCTTCATCAAGTTACTTATGATTAAATTATACTAACTTTATTTTTTTTTTGCAGAATTGTGGGTCTTACTAACTTTTTATGCAGGGTTGTCTCACCATATTTTATTTTTATTTTGTTTATTTTATACTTAATTATATTTAGTTGTATGAGGGCAAGAAACTAAATGTCACCATATTTCGGGAAACTACCCCTTCACTTCAGTGCAGGTGGAACTACTTGTCTTGTTCCGTAACAAGAATTAAACGTACTTTTGTTTGTGTCTGGTGGACACGTGGGTGTTAAATCTTGTACTCATACCAGTATACCTATATACTGACCCATTTTGTCTCTTGGCAACTCAGGTGCATTCTATTTGAGCACAGTCGAGCTTCCTTTGCAGTATTAGTTGGGACTACGGTGATGATGAGAAATGACTATAGTTGTTGGATATATCGTTTGGACTTCTTTTGTTTTCTAAAATTTAGAGTTTAAGGATTGATATTAGTTTATATATTTATTATTATTTTTTATGACCTTAGTATTTTGACAATTTGACATTGTGAGTTATTTTTTGACCTTACATTATTTAAGTTGTTTTAACTAGTTGTTGTTACTTTAATGTTTGAGATATTGGATAGTTATGAATTTATAACAGATAGTTTGGTTGGCATTTATTTTATTTTTTTGTCCCTTGTATTTTTTTTAGCATTGAAATTTACTTAAACTTTATGGAGACGAGAGCATTTAGATTTTGTTTCATCCATTGGATTTGGATGATGGAATGTTGATTGGGGTTTAGTCCTAATTTAATATTTTATTGTTCAAATTTTGGGGCGTGACATTCTTATTGAAATACACCATGCCACTATATGTTCAAGTTTTGTTCAAAATTTGAACATATCTTTTTTTTATCTATTGCACCACATATTTTTTTTTTATCTGTTGCAATATGTTTCTCAACATCATCATTTTTTTATCTATTGTACCACAGATTCATGTACATCACATTTTTTTAATCTATTGCAATATATTTCTCAACAAGAACAATAAAAAACAAAAATTTAAGGAAAAAAAAAAAAAAACTCCCTCCATTCCAAAATATTAGTCCCTTTGTTCCATTTTGCGTTGTTCCAAAATATTAGTCATTTTTCAAAAATCAAGAACTAAAATAATATAAATTTTCTATTTTGTCCTTTTTTTAAATTCATTAACACAAAAAGTACAATTATGACAATTGATATTCCTAAAAAAATGTACTATCAAAGGGTAATTTTAGAAAATTAATATTTTTAAACTGCAATAATTATACTACCCAAAAAATTAGATTTTCCAAAAATGACTATTATTTTGGAACGGAAGGAGTATTACACTAATCATCATCAACAACAACAACAACAGCAACAACAACAGCAATAACAAATTTAACCTTACATAAAATAAAAATAGAAACCAAAAAAAATCAGATCAAGAGAGAGATGAAGATATGTTCAACAAATAAAGAGTAACAAATCTGTTCAACGGTGGATCTGGATTTTGATAGGATTTGCACCGATTAAACAAACACAACATCCAATATATATATATAAAGAGAGAGAGAGAGACAGAGAAAGAGAAAGAACAAGACAATTTTTTTACATAAAACCCTATAAATTAATGTGGGAAAGAGAGAAAAGAGAAACTACCACAAGAGAGGGAAGGAAAAGAGAGAGAAAAAGAGAGAGAGAGAGAGAGAGAGAGAGAGCAGATATTCTTGGATCCAATCGATGGTTGAGTATAGCAATGGCGACGACAAAGAGAGAAGAGATCTACGGCGGCGAGAGAAGAGATTGGAAAGAGAATAGATATGTGGTGGTGGCGGCGATGGTAATGGTAGCAGCGGCAATGGTAGGTCCATCGACGGCGAGATATAAGAGAAACGAGCAGATGAGGGCGGCGACGAGGTGGTGGTCCATCGATAGAGGAAAATGATATGTGAAAGAGAGAGAGAGTAGAGAGGGTTTGGTACGAGATAACGACAGCGACGGCGACAGTGACAGTGACGACAACGGCTAAATGGCTGAGCTGCAGAACAGAGAATAAGAGAAAAGAAAGAGGGGAGTGTGCGGTTTGTTAGTACACTATGGGCATATTTGATTGACAGGATTAGAGGCTATTTTTAGGGTAATCTTTTTTGGCTATTTTAGCCACAAAAAAAGCAAAATAGACTAAAAGGCCAATAAAACAAAATATCACATCCAAACCATAATCATTTCATTTTTTCTCTCACAAAAGTCAAAAAAGCCAAAAAAAACCCATCCCAAACGAGGCTTTTTAGCCCCAAGTCAAAAATGTCAAAAAACCAAAAAGCCAACCCACATCCCAAACAAAGGCTGAGATTATTAATCCGTAGGTCCAATAATCCTGTGTTTGTTTTGAAATTTTGTTTTAGGATTATTAATCCAATAGATAATTAACCCAAAAAATTTGTAGGATTATTAGTAATGGGTTAGGGGTAAGATTATATATCCTAAGGTGGGAAATAAAATAAAAAAAACTTTTTTACCTACTAATCCAATGCAAATCAAACAATGGACAATGGGATAATTTATCCTACTAATCTAATTTGATAGTGAATATCACACTAATTTGATGGGATTATTAATACTTTCGCTATTAATCTTATGAATCAAGCATAACCTATGGGGCAGGATTGGACTATTAGTGAGCTATACCCATGAATAGCATGTTTGGATCGCAAATAATGGACCGGATTGATAGTATAGAAGGATTAATAATCTTGTACAACAATCGGATTAACATACCAGTAGGAGGTATAGGATTCAAGGATTAGTCCACGGATTATTGGTGGAGAGGGTATGAAATTACATAAATACCCCTCCTCTTAATCCTTTGTCAGATCATTATCAACATGAAGAAAAAAAAAAAAAAAAAAAAACGAAGAAGAAGAAGTAGAAGGTTTGAGGCCATTTATGTAAGGGGAAAGACACCCCCACGTGAATTGTCTCTCATATTCATTTATATATATATATTGTAATTATTCTAACATTGGTTAGTTTGAGGGTATTTATGTAATTTTCTACTGTCACAGCTCATTGGACATTGTTTAATTACTGTATTGGCTTCCGCCAGGCCCTGTACTCTGTTTTACTGTATTACTGTTAAGCAGGCCTTCGGTAATCTCGGATTACTGGCCGGTTACGGTGCTAAACCCATAGGGCCGGGTTTGGGTCGTGACAGTATTTATGTAATTTTCTATTTTAATCCCATATCATAATATTACCTACAAACATATACACTTTATCCCCTATCTCCAAATTAATACCACCACATTACTAATATCCTCATTCACTCCCATCGCATTCATAATCCCATCCAACCTAATCTGCGAAACAAACGTATATATGGGGTTTTTGGTCATTTTAGTTACGCATATCTTTATGGATAAAGTGTTTTAGAGCGTGGAGTTTTGACCAAACAAAATTTAATTTTGGATTTATGGACCAAGTGCCCTTAATAAAATCCTCTTTCTTTCTCTAAAAAATTGTTAATTTTGTTAAATAAAAAATTATGATAATAGAATATTTATATTTTTCTAAATTACAAGAAATAATTCAGATTTAAAACAATACATAAGGAGTATATATATAATTTATCCTAAAAAAATGTAAATAATTGTGTTGGCTGTATAATTTGTAAAAGTCAATCACAATTCAACACGTGGCACAAATGGGGCAATTTGGGTAGTTAATACAAGTTGTCAACCAAAATCAGACACGTGGCAATTCGTATTGGTAATAATGGATCAGCGTAACACTGGAACAATCGAGAGATACGAGATGATGTGGCCTAACGGTTACTCATAAAGTTTAAATTCAAAATCATGAGGGAAACCTAACTGCAAGAGTAGTGTAGCAGGACTGACTGTGAGAGAGCATGTTCAGCAATCATGGGAGGGCATTTTCGACGGTTGGAAGCCCATTTCAACGGTTACCACTGAGAAGTATAAATAGAAAGGAATACTCCAAAATGAAGACCCAGACTCAGATCGAAAAACCAGTTTATTTACTTCATATTTCTTTCCAGTTTTACATTTCTACACTTCAATTCCTGTACTGCACTTCATTTCCTAAGAGTAGTTTCAAATAGTTTGTTGTTGTGAACCTCTACGAGGTTGGGTCAGATCATTGTAAGTTTTCATTTACTTGATAAAATTCAGATTCTGAAATTGTTCTTCACTTGTTGTAATTTACTAATTTCTCCTAAACAAGCCACCAGTAAAAGTCCTCTTCATTGAGGCTGAAAGAACTATAACACAATCGTCTGATAATTGGTTGGCAATTAATATACTGTAAGAACTAATTGATCCTTACTGGCACACTTAAATTTACATCATTAACCTTCAAAAGCTAAAAAGCCAACATATATTTTTGGCACGCCCGGTGGGACACTAAAATGGCTAGACGTAGGAGACAATGAGAAAGTGAACGCCTGGAAGAAGGTGTGGAGGGAGAGGTTGAAATACCTGATCTAGAGGATAATGAGATAACACATCCTGTGGAAGCACCTATCTCATCAGAACCTATGGTCGAACAGACCAGCACCACGGAACGTGCACTATATGTTCAAAATATTGGACGTGGCCATGGAATTAGACCATCCATTGTTTCATCTACCCAGCCAATGAATCCGTGGGGAGGTAGATGCCATGGGACAGCAGTTAATGTATACAATGGAAAGATGGAAAACATCCTTCATGGATCAAATGAATTCTCATCAACCAACTATCACAAGGCATATGGAAGAAAATTCAAATGTTCTGCAGCAAAGATTGGCTAGAGATAAACAGCCTATGTAAGTTAATGGACATACTAATGGTCAGGCTAGTAATCAAAATTATGAAAGACCATCACATGTACCTCAGTCATGGTATGAGCCTCCTTCGAGGCCTTTGGTAAATCAAAACATCTCATTGTCTAATAGCGAAGCCATACAAGTTGGTGGATCTGGGCCAACACAAGAAAATGGCTTAAGAATGATTTTGAATCCCATGTTCGAAATTATGCCTGGCACAAGGGGGTTCACTAACCCTCTGTTCGAATTCACACCAAGGGGGTTGGAAGGGTTTCCAGCGGCTGGGAGAGAAACATCGCATGTTCCTCCTATTGCAGCACCTTTCGCAGGTCCTTTCGCAGGACAGGCTCAGAGAGGTCAACCATACCCTCAACAGCAGCCAGTACCACAAGGGCAGTCAGTCCTAAATATACCTCCTTATAGACCAAAAGGACCTCAAGCACATGGGATTCCACCAAACCCTGCGTTTGTTCTTCCAATAGTAGTCCAACAAGCACAGAATATGGTTACTAGGGACCAAATTACTGATATTGTCAGAAAAATGTGTGGATCTATGGCTCGGGGGGTTTAGACTCCTGTGTATAGAAAGCCATACCCAGAATGGGTGGATAAGGTGCATGAATACCCAAGGGGGCTTAAAATACCAGACTTTGCTCTCTTTTGTGGAAATGGAAACCAGTCAACAGTAGAACACATTGCCAGGTTCGCAGGCCAATGTGGTGAATTTACCAATAATGATTATATGAAGTTAAGACTTTTTCCAAATTCTTTAACTGGGGCAGCCTTTGTATGGTATATTAACCTTGCACCTAGTTCTATCCAAACTTGGCAGCAAATGGAGAAGGCATTTCATGCCCAATTCTTCTAAACAAAGCCTGAAGTTTCCATGGCAAATTTGGCAAGGTTGAGCCAAAGTCCTAATGAGAAGGCTGCTCAATTTATTGCCAGATTCAAAAGAGCATGAAACAAATGTAGGGTCATTCTACCAGAGCCTAAATTTATGAGATTGGCTCAAAATGGTTTAGAGTTTAGGCTTCGAATGAAGTTCGACTCAACTGAGTTTCGAGATTTAGTGGAGTTAACGTCTAAGATGTCTAGATATGAATCGTTACTTGAGGAAGAGTAGGATTGAAGTAATGCATCATATAAGACTTATTATAGGGATCCTAATTATGAAATTGATGCAGCAGAAATCGTAGGGAAAAGAGCCTATGACCTGTGAGGCGTTAATTCAAAAAAACAACACAATAGACCAGTAATTTAAAAAGAAAAACCTTCATAGGAAGTATTCTTTTGATTTAACAAAAGCATATGACTTTTTTAATCATTTGCTTGTAGCAAATTTTCTAAAGTTACCAAAGGGAGTTAAGATTCCTACCCCAGAAGAACTTAAAGGGAAAATGTACTGTAAATAGCACAATTCTTGGTCTAATTCAACTAAAAACTGTATTGTTTTTCGAGACAGGATCCAAAAATAGATTTGAAAGAGGAGTTTAAAGTTCCCAGCCAAAGCAGAGAAAGCTATGGGGATTGACACTAACCCATTCCCAAAGATTGAAGAAGTTACAGCCAATGTTGGCATGCTAAATTTTCAAAACCTATCCTTGAAGGAATTGGAGGAGGTTAATGTGTAGATGCATGTTGCCAGCTAGATTGCTTTCAAGAAGGATACCAGAAGTGCACCAGCAAATGAACTGAGCTTTGCAGACCAAAAGGATGACTCTAGTGATGAGGCACTGGATGATGACTCTCTTGAGGCAGTTGTCATGTAAAGGATGTGTCCCAGATGCAAGTTAAGTTACAAATGGTTGAATGGGCTCCCAAATGATAGGAAACAGTATTACAAGGATGTGCAGAGACGCCCAAAGTCAACCAACACCTGCAACAAGAGGCCATATCCAACTGGTCCCAAACAACAGCCATTCTTGGCTGGACCATCAGCCACTAGAATGCATTCCAAGGGTAAGAGACCTCTACATGAGTTCAGACCACCTAAGTACTACAAGGTAGAAGGCAATTATCCTAAGAGAATGCCTGAATTGGGCTCAGGTCAGGGAATCAGAGCCAGTAATTGTCCTCAAAAGCTAACTTCGTACAAGATGCAAGGCAATTACCCTGAAAGAAGGCCTAAACTAGGCTCAAGATAGGGTGCCAAAGCCAGTGATTGGCCTCAAAAGTTAGCTTTGAAGGTGGTTTCAAAAACTGGGAAAGCAAGTTCAGCAACTGAATTAGTGAGTTTATGGGTACCTAGGGTGCCAGACTAGTTTGTCATACAGAACAAGCCTAAGGAAATACCTGCAAAGAGAAATGTTTTTAGAGACCAGGGCAAAATGATTAAACCTCCCTTGGTGGCTCTAAATAATTGGGTATTACTCAAGCACCCAAAAACAAATAAACTAGATATGGTTCCAGTAATCTCTAGGTCTCAAATGAGAAACATCCAACGAAGGTACACCATGTACCAAAAGGATCTGAAAGAAAGTGGTGAGAGTTTTTTATTGGCCCAGTCAAAAGGCCAGACAGAGGAGAAAAAAAGTCCAAAATTGGCTCCTCAGAACAAAAGAAGTGTCAGTAGAGAGCAGTTGACTAAGGTTCATACTAAACTGAAAGCCAAGGAAAGATCCAGCATAGCAGGTCTTGAAAACGCCTTGATGGAAAACGACAGTGATACAGAAGGAGAAGTTGAACTACGCCAAAGGAAAGAAATGGCTGAAGATGAAATGTTTGAAGCCTTCATGGTTGAACAAACCTTTTTGGTCAAAAAGCCAACAGGAGCAGATCACAAACAAGTTGATTCGAAAGAAGTCAACAGTACTGACGTACCAGAGTGCAGCATAGAAGATGCTTCCGAAATGACTGAACAAGTTAGTTTGGAAAAGAAACAAGTGCAGCCAGCAGTTCAGTTTGGCTCATTTCCTCCAGTGTCTGTAAACATGGTATATATATTGCCACAAGAGTTCCAAGCTGAAGATGAAAACCAAGAAAATCAAGAAGATGACCCTATTCCAGTTTCTAGTGAAGACTCACATGTTAGCATGATTCAAGATGAGTCTGAAGTAGCCACACCAATGGAAACTGAAGATAAAAGTGAGGAGGTGAGTATTAATCTCTCATATCCCTTCGAGTACCCCACAACATCTATGACACTGCACGTTAAGCCCTTGTATATCAAGGCGTATTTCGATAGGATACAAATGAACAGGGTGTTAGTGGATAATAGGGCAGCATTGAACCTGCTTCTGAAGTCCTCTTTGAAGAAATTGGGAAAAAGAAAGCCCAGATTAATCCCAACTAGCATAACCATTGCTAGCTTCGCTGGGGATAAGTAGATGGCTCAGGGCCTCCTGCCCATCAACTTGAGTGTGGGAACCAGAGATTGCATGACAATATTCTTTGTTATACATTGTAATGCCAAGTATAACGCTTTACTTGGTAGGGATTGGATCCACACCAACAAATGTGTGCTTTCCTCTCTACATCAAAAATTAATGATGGCCTTATGCAATGGAGAGACAAAAAAGATCAACGTAGACCCTCAGCCCTTTATCGCTTGTGCTGACTTTGCAGAGGCCAAGTTATATACTAAAGGAGTGACACCACTCAGTATATTAAGGAAACCTGATGGAACAACCAAAGTGACGGCTAATGAGGAAGTAGCACACTTGAAGCACTTGGTGTAAGAAAGTGCTAATGAAGAGTTCGTCACCAAGGATGACAATGATGCCTGGCTGCAAGCAAGAAAATGAGACCCAAGAAGCCAGACCCTTGGCTTTAGTTAAGTTTTCAGCATTGGACATAAAATCAATAGTCCAGAAGGTTTAGGAATAAGAGAGGGAAGCCATGGTGGCTGGCTGTAAGTAGGAGTAACAATAGGTCAGGCCTTTGACCTTTGATGAGTACTGTGCATTGGTGTAGCTCGACTTTTTCGTGCCCCCTTTCGAAAGTCGAATAAGTCCTACAGTATCGGACTCGCGTGGTTTTCAATCTGATCTCACAAGTGCAATGTGAAATAGATAATCACCAAAGAATCCCAATCCGGCAAATCTTTTGAAAATTTGATTTTGAATCAAATTACCAAAAATGGACTGCTTTGCCAGATACAGAGTTGCCGCCTAAATTTTTTTGTTTTGGGGAAATTTAGGAAACCCATGACTCGTGCCAAAGGCCACGTGTCCGTCATCACCAAGATTGTCTCAGCTCGGGAACTTAAGTACGAGTGGGGAAGGTCATGAATTGAGTGCCCCCATTCGTTTGATCAAAGATTGGCCTCTACTAATCATGATATGAATCTTATTTACATTATATGCTCTTGTTCCAATTATTAATCTAGCATTACTATGTGATGCGCACACACACAAGTATAGACTAACTTTGCAAGAATTGGAACATTTGATCTCATGTTTGGTTTTTGAAAATTGTTTCGAATATGGACCACTTGAAAAAGTGATTGCATATGAACATTACTCAAATTATTCAAATTCAAGCAATTAGCCTTCACCCACAGACATTCAAGCAATTTATCATATAAGCACTTAACCTCATGGCAAGCATGCTAAACATGGCAACAATCACACTCATGCAATATGCTAAAGCGAGTAAAGGCTCACCTAGTACTCCAAGCCAAAAGAGATGATAAAGTTAGAAATATGTATGATCCTAACTAGACAATATGACTAATGCAACACATGCAATATGCAACTAATAGGCTCGGCTACTAACATGGCATATGGATCAACTTGATAACATGCGGTCTAAGCACGTATTCAAAGAAGTATTTAAACCACAATGCAAGTTAGAATGATGCGCTAAGTCTCGGCGCATGCAAAACAAGTGGATGCAAACATGAAGTATGCTAAACAAAACATGATGTCCCTAAACTAACCATCACAAGTTAGTAAATAAAAGGGAGAAAGACGTGGGGTTGGAAGACATACACATTATTACAACATTGCCCTCTCACGAATGAGAGTCTGAATGAACTAACTAGCTAAACTAATTAAAGCTATGCTAATTAATTAACTATTACAAAACGAAATAAATAATTAGCTAAACTACTTAACTGATTATTACAAATCGAATTAATTAACTACTCTAGCTAACTAAAATAATTTCAATATGAGACGAATTTGCTATTCTAACTAATTAAGTACAAAACCATTATTTTAATCACAACACCAATATAGACAACACGGATCCCGAGGATAGATTGAGGGCTCATGCATGAATGCAGTTTCCACCCGAGAAAGGCGCTGTTTTTGCTGCTGCATGTCTCTGTTGCAGAGTAGGACACTTATATTGGTTTCCACCTCCAGACCAACTCTGTTCTGCCTCGGGAGAACACTGCTTGAATTTGCACTGGTGGCCGATAGAGGGCCTGCCGTCCACTGAAGATGGCTTGCCGACTACCAATAGGGCTTGCTGGCCACTACTGACAGAACTTTCCTGTTGCAACAGAGAGCAAATAGTGTAAAGATAGTGTATTCTCAAAGGTTTGTTTGCACAATTTACCCCTCCTTATCATGAACAGATCAAAGGAATGGTAAACTTGGTTCACAAACCATCAATGTATGCAATTTCATTGCATGATGGCTTGTGCACCAAAGTGTGCAAGCTCAATAAATGCAATAAAACAAGACTCAAACCTCTTCCCCATCATGAAAGATCAAGAGAAGGAGTTGACCTTGGAGACTTGAACCATTTCATCACTAATGAGTATGAAATGCCTCAAGCTTCCATGTGTTCAATTAACGTCTGATTGAACATAAAACCAATTATTATCTTTTACCATTTTTGCCTGAATTTTATTACTTCATTTTAAATTACCATCTATTCTTTAATAAATTGAGTCCAAAGGTGAATTTAAGTCCTCTAATGGAAAGAGGGCTCAAACCAAAAGTTGTTTTAGGCATGAAAGAGACATCATACCATTGGTAATGAATCCCAAAAGGGATTAAACCATTAAGCATGGCATCTCAATCTCATGCTTAAACACACAAGTAGTTTGAAACTACTTTCAAAGCAAAACAAAAGCCAAGAAACGAGAGAGGTTGTAGAGGTGATTAAGAGTGATCACAAGTATGGAAAGCCATAAATAAACACTATCAACTCAAATAAGATGGCGTCTAAGGCCTAAAACACCAAACTCATGAAAACAATTACACTACAAGCATGCAAAACAAAGCTCAATTGCAACAAACGCTTAAAGACGGTTCTAAAATAGTCCAAAAATAGTCCTAAAATATGCTGGAATTAAGACCAAAAAAGCTAGAACAAGAAGCTAAAAAATAGCATAAGCTAGGCTAGTAAGCAAAACACAAGGAGAGGAGGCCAACCCCTCTAATTTTGGACTTCAAAACATGATTTTAGCCACCGAAATAACTCTGGAAATCAGTGTTTAAAAACTCAAAAAAAGATAGTGCAAAGATGGAAAACACAAGGGAAAACGCTTTGAAAACAAGGCACAAAGAATGGTGAACCACACCTTAGACTTTATTGGCCTTAAAACCTAAGCTTCAGCCCAAAAATACAAAGTTTTTACAGCCCAAAAATAGTTGGAAAATAGTAAGGAAAAGAGTAGATAAAGCAAGTAAAGAGGTAAAGCTTTATACCTTTTGAAGAGAATATTCAATTTTAAGCAATAAAGCAAAGCACACACACCCTCAAGAGCACAAACAAGGCTCGAAGACACCTCAACTTGAAGATGGAGAGGTTTGGTTAAGAGTGTATAGGCAAAGGTGTAGAAATTTGCTAGAGAGAGAGAATTATAGAGAGAGAGAGAAAAAAAAATTTGCTCTAAAATTTTTCTAACCTTAAAATATGAGAGGGAGGTCATCTATATATCGAAAATATGAATTTTCCTCAAATATATCCAGCCATACACGTGGGAGCAGATGCATGCATTTGTGCAAACAGTTGGCACAGCTAACACAAAATATCTGCAAAAGACACTGGTGGCCGACAACCAAGGGTAATGGCCAGCAGCCGGCCACCAGAGGTTGTAGGCTTGAAGATCTTTGGGTTTGGTCCAAAACAGGGCAAAAGGGGTGCAAGGTTTGAAAGGCTCAAAGCTGTGACATTTTGCTGAGAACTTCGAGCACTTGACAAGCATATAAATTCATCATCGGGTGTGCATGCGATGATGTCCAAGTCATAAAATGGGGTGTCTACAATTGGACATCGAAATAAAAGTCTAGGAAATACAGGAAGAAGATGACTTATGGACAAATTTTGTCTATGAGGAAGAAGGCAAAGATGTTGAACCAGAGAAAGTGGAAACAGAACAAAGAAAAGAAGTTGCTTCGAAGGCAGAAAAAGTTGAAGGAGAAGCATTAGTAAGTGTTCAAGTACAAGACCCTTTGGAAGAAGTCAATTTAGGGGAAGATTCTACACAGCAACCCACTTATCTCAATGTTTGGTTAAGTTCTTTTGACAGGAACCAGTTGTTGGTAGTCCTAAAGGAATATAAGAATTGTTTTGCATGGTCTTATAATGAACTGTCAGGATTGGATAGGTCATTAGTGAAACATAGGCTCCCTATGAAACCTAACTTCAGACCACACAAACAGAAACCAAGACGAATAAACCCCGAAGTGGTTCAGAAAGTGAAGGAAGAAATTCTCAGACTCCTTAAAGCAGGCTTCATTAGAACAGCCAGGTATGTTGAATGGTTGTCTAACATTGTGCATATGGATAAAAAAAACGGCAAGATGAGGGTATGCATCAACTTTAGAAATCTAAATTTGGCAACTCCAAAAGATGAATACTCCATGCCTATAGTAGACCTATTGGTGGACAGTTCAGCAGAGCACAAGATTTTGTCTATTTAAAAAGAACGGCAAGATGAGAGTGTGCATCAACTTTAGAAATCTGAATTTTGCAACTCCAAAAGATAAATACCCCATGCCTGTAGTAGACCTATCGGTGGACAGTTTAGCAGGACACAGGATTTTGTCTATGATGGATTGACATTCTAGTTACAAACAGATCTGCATTGTAGAGGAGGATGTCCACAAGACAGCATTCAGGTGTCCTGGGAATATTGGCACCTTCAAATGAGTAAAAATGTCATTTGGTCTAAAGAATGCTAGGGCAACATATCAAAGGGCAATGAATACTATCTTATATGATCTTATTACAGGATACCTAGAGTGTTACATTGATGATATTGTTGTAAAGTCCCAGTCTATGGAGGAACACTTGGTTCACTTGGTAGCAGCTTTCGAAAGAATGAGAAAGTTCAAGTTAAAGCTTAATCCTGTCAAATGTGCTTTTGGTGTATCAGTTGGAAACTTCTTGGGCTATGTGGTGCACAAGAAGGGAATACAAATTGATCAGAATAAAGTCAAAGCTATCATTGAGGCCAAGCCTCTATCAAGTAAGAAAGAAATACAAAAGTTCCTTGGTCAGGTTAACTTTATTTGAAGATTTATTTCTAACACTGCAGGGAAAACTAAAGTAGTTTCTTCTTTGTTAAAGTTGAAAGATGAAGAGGAGTTTGTGTGGACAGTAGAGCATCAAGCTGCTTTCGAAGGAATTAAAGCCGACATGGCTAAGCCTCTTGTGTTTATGCCGCCAAGGAACAATAAGCCCTTGAAATTATAGATTGTTGCAGCAGAAGATTCATTGGAAGTTTTCCTAGCTCAAGGCAATGAAGAAGGCAAGGAGCAAGCAGTTTATTACCTTAGTAGGTTTTTAAATTCTTGTGAATGTAAATACTCAGCTCTTTTGGTGTATCAGTTGGAAACTTCTTGGGCTATGTGGTGCACAAGAAGGGAATACAAATTGATCAGAATAAAGTCAAAGCTATCATTGAGGCCAAGCCTCTATCAAGTAAGAAAGAAATACAAAAGTTCCTTGGTCAGGTTAACTTTATTTGAAGATTTATTTCTAACACTGCAGGGAAAACTAAAGTAGTTTCTTCTTTGTTAAAGTTGAAAGATGAAGAGGAGTTTGTGTGGACAGTAGAGCATCAAGCTGCTTTCGAAGGAATTAAAGCCGACATGGCTAAGCCTCTTGTGTTTATGCCGCCAAGGAACAATAAGCCCTTGAAATTATAGATTGCTGCAGCAGAAGATTCATTGGAAGTTTTCCTAGCTCAAGGCAATGAAGAAGGCAAGGAGCAAGCAGTTTATTACCTTAGTAGGTTTTTAAATTCTTGTGAATATAAATACTCAGCTATAAAAAAAACTGTCTTGCATTGTACTTTGCAGCAATGAAATTAAGATATTATCTTTTGCCTACTGTTGTCTTGGTAATTGCAACTATAGACTTGGTTAAGTACATGTTATCTAGACCTATGTTGAGGGGAAGAATTGGCGAATGGATATTAGCTTTATCAAAATTTCATCTAGAATATGTCCCCCAAAAGGCAGTAAAAGGGCAAGTTTTGGCTAACTTCTTGACAGATTATCCATGTCAAACAGAAAGCCAGGAGATAATGGATCTTGGTATGGCCAATGTTGAGCCATGGCAGATGTGGTTCGACGGATCAAAGGCCAATGGTCTGATTGGAATTAGTGTTGTAATTAAGTCACCACATGGGGTAGAAACCACACATGGTTTCAAGATTGATGAAATTACTTGTTCCAATAATCAAGCTGAATATGAAGCTTTAATAATAGGACTAGAAATGGTTATTGGATTACAAGCTCATGCAGTTGATATATTTGAAGATTCTCAATTGGTAGTCAACCAAGTGAAAGGAATTTTTAAATGTCAAAGTGCAAGCATGTTACCATATTATGTTGTTGCATTACATTTGCTTTCTCAGTTTTAGATAGCAAATGTGACTTATATCCTAAGGTTCATAAATAACAAAGCCAATGATGTAGCTCAGAAGGCTTCAAATTTCAAAATGAGAGATGACACTCAATTAAACATAAGTTAAGCAACATATCAAAAAATAATACCACCTTTAGCTAAAAGGAATGTTGTGTTGGAAGTCAATCATAATGACTTACAAGATCAAGATTGGAGACATCCAATCATGCAGTACTTAATTGGCCCATCTTCGAAGGCCAACAAAAAGATTAAATTACAGTCTATGCAATACATAGTGTATGGTAATGCTATTTACAGAAAGGGAGCAGATGGGTTGTAATTAGAATGTCTAGGACCAAATGAGGCATTGACAGCCATAGTTGAAGTTCATGAAGGCATTTGTGGTGCTCATTAGCCTGGTGTGAAGATGAGATGGTTGCTTCGAAGGCATTCCTACTATTGGCCAACCATCCTTAAATATTGTATAGAGTATGCTAGAGGTTGTCAGGCATGCCAAAAGCATGGCATGATAAGATATGTACCAATAACTAATTTGCATGCAGTTGTGAGGTCTTAGTCATTTAGAGGTTGGGCTATGGATATGATAGGAAAAATACATCCACTCTCTTTGAAGCACCATTGTTTCATCCTAGTGGCCACAAATTACTTCACTAAGGTGGTTTAAGCTAAACCATATAAAGCTATGGATCAAACTAAAGTTATTGGATTTATTAAAGATCTGATTCACAGGTTTGGCATCCCACAGACCATAACTGTAGATAATGGGACTGTATTTAATGGAAAGATGATAAAATCTTTCGCAGCAGAGTTTGGAATTGGCCTTGTTAATTCCACCCCTTATTATGCACAAACAAATGGTCTGGCAGAATCATCCAACAAGTCCTTGAAAAAAAGAATACAGAGAGTTGTGGAAGACAAACCTGGGGGAAACTATTATTTTCTTCCTTACAGAGAGTTATTGATTCTCTACTCCTAAGGGATGGGAACAACTGAATGGCTGTAGCCATGTCTTTCTTACGGTCAGCTAGCCCTTGATTGGTAATCTGCAGCTTTGTAGCAGTTCGATCCAATGCAAAGTTAACTGCTGATAACTCCTCTTCTAATTGGGCATTTTCTCCAAAAGCTGAATGCGAAACTGAGAAGCAGAGGAATGTTGCCCCTTCAATTCAGATACCTCAGTATGTATATGGGAAACAAATTCCTTGTCTTTCAATAGCTTCTCCTCTGCAACTTTAGCAATGTGGCAAATGTTGACATAAAAATCTATGGTAGCTGCTGCCTGTGATAAGTGACTTGAAATGGCCATGTTGGATTGCTCCATAACTTTGTAGCGTTGGAGGAAACTATTCTTAAGTATGGGTCTTTGCAAGGCTTCGAATAGGATCCTTGAAAATGATGTTAGCAATTCCAAACAAGTGCCTAAGTCCAATGGAGGCAAAGAAACTCTAGTGATAGTTGGAGAGCCCTCAAAAATTTCCAAGAGAGAGTCAGCAAGGGCCAATGGCTCAGCTTCACTGCTGGCTGCTGGGGTGGTTGAAAGTGTGTTAAAAAGGCTAGCCAGTCGGGCTTCAAAAATGTCCATCTCTTCCACTGACATTAAAGGTACAGAGAGGTCTGGAAGAGATGGTTGCATAGGGATAAGAGAGAAGGTTGAATTGTCCCTAGCAGTATCTATAGTCCTGGCCACCAACAGATCAATAGAAGAGGGACTGGAGCTGGATGATGGTGGTGGACAAGAAATTGGTAAGCTACTAGTATCTTCTCTAGGAATATCAGCTATCACTGATGAGGTGATAACCAGGCCTTCTCAGGTGATAAAAGAGCAGCCAGGACTGTAGGGAGAGTAAATTGGGCTTAGGTAAAGGTTAGATGAAGTAAACATGGGCATAAAGAAATAGGGATACCTTGCCTCAAAAAAAGTATGAAATGTGTAGAGTTGGTAAGTGGAAGTATTGCTGTAGACACCCCATTTAGTCCATTTTTGACAAAATTGTAATAAAATGGATTTTCAATAAAAGTTGCCAAAACTGGACTCTCATCTATGTTTCACATTGCACTCGTGAGAATAGATCGAAGAGATCTCGGGGGTCCGAACTGTTTAACGCGCGCGGGTACCCCCCGGGCATGTTACAATTGCCTGGATGGGCTCTGCATTTAAAGGCACTTCGGTGTTGATCTTCTTCCTCCTTTTCAAGGCTGCCTCAAATGGCCTTTCAATTTCAAATAAGACAAAAGAAGCCATTGTCAAAGGAGAAGGTGGAGTAACTGTTACTGCAAGACAGAAAATAAGAAGCAATGGTAAGTTTTATTGCTGAAAACTTGGAAAAGGAAATTACTAGCGAAACCAAAGGAAATTACCAGTCTCGGAAGTGGTGGTAATGGTGGAAGAACTGCGAAAAGCATAATGTTTGGCAGTTTGTTACCTCCTTGCAGCTTCCCCATGGAGTATGTCAGCAGCAGCAGCTTCATTCCTTAATATTTGTTGCTGCCTACTTTTCTCAAATCTTTGGAAAACCACTAATTCCTTATATTGCTTCCTCTCTACTGCCTTGGCAGCTGCTTGATGAGTAAGGTCATCAATGAGATCAAAAGGGGAAACTATTATTTTCTTCGTTCTTTTAAGTGATGTTTCTTTAGGTACTTCCTCTTCCTCAAGATCAAGCACATGTTTCCTTCTCTTCTGTTGTTGTCATTGCTTGTCTTTAAGAATGTTTAGGGCTTGAGCCCTTTGAGAAGAGTCTATTTGTGAAGCCCCTACATCAAAAAGAAGCCATAAGTAGACAAGCAAGGCATTATAAAGAGAAGAAAAAGGAAAGATAGAAGTGCATGCCTCTCTTCAAAGCAGCCCTGGTGACTCTAGGAGGAGGAAGGGAGGCAGCAAGAGCAGTCTTTCTGGCAGCAGGAGTAGGAGCTGGGATAGTAGGAGTAATAGAAGGAGTGATGAGCCAAGTCCCCTTAGGCTTGGCCTGAGAAGGCAAGTCTAGTCCCACCAATAGATTCTGAGGGGGAATAGCCAAGTGCACCTCCATATTTGCTGTCCACTAGTTCTGGTACCTCTTTAATGCAGTACCTTGTAGGATAAAGGGAGTGAATTGAAATTCGATCAAGTCTTGGATAAATTTGGAGGCTGCTTCCTCCAATCTAGTTCTTTGCATCTCAACTCTTTACTGGCAAGGTTAGGGTTAGATTGGCTGTAGAGAGGGATAAAGATCGCTTGAGTAAGCCCAAATTGCCTGGCAAATTGGGCAGGGCAGTAGGCTTCTGCTATGCATTTGTAAGCTCGAGGATGTAAAGTGCCAATTAAGAGCTCCCTTAGAGTTAAGATAAAAGCCCACATGTCCTTGTGCTGAGGTTGGGAACAATTTCTGTCAACCAAGAAAGTCCTTAACCAGGCTGGGCCAATATTGGTTTCGAAGGGACAAAAAAATGATTGAGAAGGAGGGGAAGCTGAGAGGTGGTGGAAGAAAGTAAAGTAATAAGAAAAAGTGGGAGGGTAAAGTGAAACTCTAGCATATTTTACTCCATAAGAAGTAGGGTCTGATACCAAAAATCTTAAGCACCTAGAGTGTAAGGCATTGAAATAAGCAAAAAGCCAAAGTTGCAATATCCAGAGTGGCCCCCCATGGTTGGCATCCAAAGGTTTTTCACAAAATTGAGAGCCGGCTCTATACACATGGCCTAAAACGTATGGAGCCAAGGCTATTTTCTTTCCCAAAATAAGGGCCTTAGCAAGGGAAGCAAACTCAGACATAATCCTCTAAGAAGATGTACAGAACAAAAATTTGCAAAGCCAATATAGAAGAAAAGAGAAGAACTCTCTATCTGACACAAGGTCCTCTCTTGAGTTTTCAGAATATGCAAAATCGCTAAAGGAAGAATTCAAAGAAGGGATGGAAAAAGACACATTAAGGTCAGGGTAATCAAGACCAAAAGGGGTGCCAATGGGAGATAACCCTAAGAGATGGCATATATCAAGAATGGTAGGGGCCATCATGCCACATCAAAATTGAAAAAAAATTGAAAGATGGATTCCAAAAACAGAGGGCAGCAGGTATGAGGAAAGGGTCTTCAGGGATAGAAAACCTGGCTAGTCGAAGGGCATCAATGAGGCAAAGTTCCTAATGGTCCAGCGTCCTAGCAGGGACAACTCGATCATACCATTCATCCCATTCAAGTCTCATTGTGGGCCAGCAGCGGTGGGGTTGATTCAACCTCCAGCTCCCCTAGTCAAGCCCACCCTCTTAGAGTAGGCAACGGTCTTCCAGACGAGGACATAAGGCAGGGAGCTAAGCAAGGGCCTCCCTGAAAATGGGTCCAAGCACATACTCTCCTTAAACACAATGACGAGAAATAAGGATGCGTCCATCAATAGCACACCGTTCACCAGCTCTATATTTCTCACATTCTTCATTGATGAGTCTCCTCAAGGTCACAAAGGGGCTTACACGCTCAATAACTAGCACTTTTAGAGATGAAGAAGCCATTATCGAAAAGTTGAAAGCGGAAGGTGGATAAGAAGTGGAAAGTTGCAAACAAGAGCAGTAGGGGTGAGAAGGAAAATTTTGGGCAAGTGAATAAGCAAAGCACGAAGGAAAAGGGTTTTTAACCTTTATTGTCCAAAAGATTACCAATTCAACCCAATGGGTCAGTTATACCCGAAATAAACCATTTGATGGTTTTGACTTATGTGGAATTAAAACGCTAATTTCATACCATAAGGGATTTTAAAACCACATCATAGAGAGTCTCTTTCAGGAGTAACTTGTAGAAGGGAAGTATATTTTTAAAAGCCCAGCTTGGCTTCGAAAACCTGTAGTTGGCTTCGAACCCTGTTTTCTCCTAGGATCTTCGAAGTTCATACCTTAAAAGAGAAAATAGATAAGGCTTCTTGGTTTCAAAGGTTCTATAAGCATTCTCTTAGACCATCTTTATACGGCAATGTTCTTCGAAAGAATCTTTAAAATGGCTATCTTGTTTAAAGATGTGGATTCTGAAAGTAAGCACTACAAAGTCAATACTTGGCCAAATAATGAAAGAACCCAAAAGGACTCACTCTTTAAGAGTAAGCAGTATAATTCCTAAGGGAAATTTTCGTACTTCGAAGCACATGGACTGTATTTCAACGCAAAAATGGTTAACTCGAAGCTGTTGGTTATACAGATTATGTTAATTATGTAATTAGAATGTGAAGCTTAGGACAAAAATTGTCTTCCTTAAGAGAAAACTCCACACTTTGAAAATACTTAAATTAGGCTTCATAGTAAAATTGGTTGATTCGAACTTTTTGTGAACATAGTAAGGAGCAAGGTCGCATCAACCATACAACCAAGCATCCAATTGGAGTATAAAACCAGATCATGCCAAATTGGAGCATAAAACCAGATCATGCCAAATAGAGAGAGAAAACCCTGGTTTTATTGATTTGTAAGTAATTACATTAGAAAAGCCTATTTGGCTACAAATTCGATCTCATAAAAATATGGAATAGAAAGAGTAACAAGTTCATTAAATTTGACCTAGCAATGTTCAATGAACTTATGTTCTTTCTTTATTCTACTTTTTATCCTATCAAAATTGGGTTGTTACAGCTGGTATGCTCTTATTTGGTGAAAAAGCTGTTCAGCTTTCACCTCAAATTCTGTCTTTTTCAAGCCTTGTTCCATTTCATCCATATCGAGATCATCCCAGTACGGTGAATCCTTATTCTTGAAGTCATTATATTCTTCAACAAGGTTCTCTGCTTTGTACTGTGTTGGCTGTTATTTCGTCCCAAGAATCACTGGTATCCAAAGAAATTTTGTACCAGTGAAGAAGGAGTGAAAGTTGGTTCAAAAAAGTTTGAAGTTCTACCTGGGCGATAGGGTTGAGAACAGGACCCCGAGTCATAATATCACAAGCCCATTGGAAGTTCTTGAGAGGAATCTCATCTCCAAGAACATTGAAAGGCAAGTGAGAGAAGGCAGCAGTTGGAAGAGCTGGAGGTTGGTAGGAAGGAAGAAACTGATTCTCGAAAAGAGTAAGTTTCAATTCCTCCATCCAATGAGGATTTTGAGGGAGAGGAGGTATAGAGGGAACCATCCCGAAGAAAGAGGGGAACTGGGGGTTATTCACGCATTTGAGCTAATCAGAAGAGCAAAGTTTTGCCTTCTTAGCCAAGAATGATGGATTATATCCCTGTTCTTTGTCTAGATGAGGAGTTGTTCACACTATCTTCGCTAGCATGGAAGACGTGTACCACACCACAAGCAAGTTGTCCTCCAGACTGTGTTGGTGATCAATGGATACATAAGGGTAAACCACTGAGCTCCGAGCACAAAGAGGAATGAAAAGAGGGTCATCAAATTCAACAAATCGATGGTGAATCCGCTCCCTTAATTTGGGTTCATCAAGTTTTGGCAACTTTCCCAGCCAGTAGACTTGAAGGAAGAAGAAGCGAATGTGTCCCATACAGAGAGTGGTGGGGCAGAAGAGGAGCTTCCAAGGTCTATCTTTGCAAATGCCTGGTCCAAAGGTTTGTAGTTGGCAGATTTTTGGTCTAAAGGTTGGTAATTTGCAAAAACTTCCATGACTTGTATAAATGAAGGCGGATAGGTGTAACCAATAAATGTGTTAACATTCTTTCGAGGCATGCAATCATCTCGTATGCTCGATCAATGTAAGAGAACGGGAAGGTGTGATTGGGCATTGGGGATTTACCAGTCTATTCGTCTACTCAAATAATGGAAGTACAAGATACAAGGATTTAATAAAGTTCATTGCTTCATTATTCAAAGAGCGAAGCGGTTATACTACCAGAATACACAGAGTCCATGCATGTCCTAGAACGTGGCACTACAACAAAACTAATTATTTATGGCATTATGTTTATGGCATGCATTAAATGCATGTCATAGTTAGTACATTCTACGACATTTTTTTTTTTTTTGCAAGCCGCTAATGTTTTGTTAATAACAGCATACATATCATGTAAGTCGTTAATTCATACATTTATGGCATACAACAGTATGCTGTAAAAAATATATGTTTTCACGACTTACAAAAATATGTCGTAAAATATTTGCACTTAAGACAATATGCATTTCATGTTGTAAAATATTATAACTTAACACAACACGCTAATGAATGTTGTGAAAACTTCTAACCCAAAAACAAAATCAATCAGATTTTTTTATGACATGCAAAAGTATGGCGTAAAAAACGTATAATTTCACGACATATAAAAATATGTCGTAAAATATTTGTACTTAAGACAACATACATTTCATGTCGTAAAATATTATAATTTTACACGGTATGCATTAGCATGCCGTCTATTAAAAAAAAATTCAATCTCATTTTTTTTAATATAAAATACTAACAATTTCCAACCAAGCTTCTTACCTTAAATTTTTC
Source organism: Camellia sinensis (assembly GCF_004153795.1). Taxonomy (NCBI): domain Eukaryota; kingdom Viridiplantae; phylum Streptophyta; class Magnoliopsida; order Ericales; family Theaceae; genus Camellia; species Camellia sinensis. The sequence goes on along the minus strand of NW_021024657.1, from coordinate 931,180 downwards.
TAATTGAGGACAATGTAAAAAACAAATTGCTCTAATTTTTTTAACTTATTTGAGTATATTTATAATTTTATAAAAAGTCCAACTTTAACTACTCTAAAAAATTATTAAAAAATAAACAAATAAAATATAAATATAATATAATTAAATTTCAATCACATTCTCTTTTTGTATTTTTAAATTTCTATCCAGATTTATAATCCAAACAAAATTTTACGATTTTAATACAAACAAAAAAATAAAATATAAAAATAAATCTCTAAATATATTTGTATCATATGTTTCAATAAACATATGAATTACGCACCAGTTTACCAAAAATTGGAGGGGAAAAAAAAAAAAGGAGAATAGTGTTATAAATGATTAGTTTGATTGGGGTTCAAGGCAACAAGAAGACTTTCCCATATAAAAAATTGATTTTATGTGTCAATACGTGATTTCTCTCTCTCTCTCTCGATCTCCCAACTCTCTCCCTCGATTGCTCTCGATCTCGCATCCTCTCTCTGTGTTCTCTTAATCGATCATTCCTTCAATTAATCAATCAATCCATCGAATGGTGAAGGAGAGTTTCAAATACGTGATTCTGATCAGTGACATCTCCATTGTGAGTATCTTTCATCGTTGTTCACTCTATTACTCAATTATTGATTCACAATTTGATTATGGCTCCGTTTGGCAAGGGTTTTTTTTGGCTATTTTAGCCACAAAAGACAAAACAGACTATTTAAGTCCCAACAAACAAAACATCAAAAAGCCAAACTTTTTAACCTAAGCCAAAAAAAAAAAAAAACAAAAAAAAACAAAAAAGGTCAAAAAGCCAACCCACCTCCCAAACGGAGGCTATATCTTCAGCTTTGTACTTTTCTTCTTTTAAAAATCTGAATTTGAATCACAAGTGTGATCGATGTTAATTGTACGAAGATTTGAGATTTTCTTGACTTTTTTAGTGTTGTTTTTTGAGATTTTGAATTTCACTTCACCTATTATTATTGTTGCCCTGTTTTAGTTTAGCTTTTGATTATTTTGGTGTGTATTGATGTTTTCTAATAATGAGCTCTGCACAATTCTAGGATCCTGAAATTTTTCTTAGCTTAATGTAATCTAAGCCTCGTATACAAAGGAATTGAAGCTAGGGTTTCATCAATTCTTCATCTGATTACTACTGTTTAGATTTGAAATTATAGGTGTAAAATGGAATTGAATAATAGATGGGATTAAAAACATAGTCCACTTTGGATAATGTATAGATCCATTTTGTTTGTATCATATAGTTGAATCCTCTTTCTGTTTGAAAATTTTCCGATTGATTTCCCATATTTTAGTTTGATTGAACACTATAAATTTCTATTTGGTCTAATTTCAACTGATTTTTGCATTGGTTTGCTCAAATGTTTTCTGATGAATTTCTCATATTTCGATCATGTTAGCTTATTCCACAATAGGTACATCAATGAGATGTTTAATTAAATTATGTGGGTTGGTTAATTGATGTTAACTATTTTTCTGATTTGTTGTGATACTTCCTATTTTGTTGTTTAGTATTGCCTAACAATAAACTTTGGATGCAAATTTTGACTAGTTAATGTAACATTGAATTGCCATGGATTAGTTAGCAATAGTATTGAATAAATCTATTGAAAATGTTTTGGACTTATGCAAGGAAGAATCATTCAAAAAAGAAAAATGCGTTCTAATTTATGTTTTTCTCAGGTTGATTATTGACTTGCAGCTACATATGATATCTCTGCTCTTGTAAGCAAAAGTGATCTCTTTCTAATATCTTATTTCTTTGGTTTTATTTGTTGAGGTTGGCTCCTTATCAACCTTGGGGTCAATGCTCGTAGATAATGGGCTTGCTGCTGGTATGGGATTGTAAGGCCCCCAATCTTGGACTTTTGAAGCTAGTACTATTTTTTAAATGAAGATCATATGGGTGACGTAAAATTTTAAGTCTAATGATTTTTCTGATGCAAACTCATTAAGAAAAAAATAAAAAAAACTTCCATGTGCAAAAAGCTTGCTGCCCTGATATTGCACAATGCTATTTTAGAATATAAGGTAAGTTTTATTGATATCATTATTGAGTTTGCTATTGACTAAGAATGAGGTAGTTAGAGGATAATATTGAAAGGAAAAGAGTGTCTTTTTGAGTCATGCAAGTATTGTAGTAAGGACGATCTTTAAATTTTGAGCAACAGAGAAAAGGAAAGTTGTATTTCTTGTATGCATTTTGAGTCTTCAACTAATATATTCAAGCTACTTCATGTCGGAAGTGAAATTTCTTAGATTAGAAGTTTTAGAGAAGCTACATCTTTTATGGACACTATGTGTCTTCCTTGAGGATTAACCAAAACAAAGAGTCCCAAAAATTTGGGAAGTCATCATAGCGAAACATTTGCATTTCAGAAAAAATGCCTAGCTTTTGTATTTTGGCATACTGCATACATAAAGACCAATACGAATGCAATGTTTTATGCCTTTTTTTCAATGTAATGTGTACTAGAAGTCCATACCATAAAGCATATTCCGCCTCTTTTCAGGTGTTAGTTGGGCATTTGAAGCTGCTGGCTATGAAATGAGAGGCATGGGCCAAGAGGCAGCATACCAGCCCGGACTATACTTGACAGCAACTCAGGTATTAATTAAGTAATTACTGTGGCTAGAACTGATGCACATACAATTTTCAAGGAATTGTCTCTTGTTTGGCCTTCAGTTTGATTAATTAATTTCAATATTCAGATGTTTTCTAATTTTCTGTCAGGAAATTTGCTTAATAACTTAAATCATAGTTTTTGTTGCTTCTCTGCTCATGTGCCTCAGTTATTTTGGTCAGCTTCACCTTGGTCTAAAAAAATGCCTAGCTTTTGTATTTTGGCATACTGCATACATAAAGACCAATACGAATGCAATGTTTTATGCCTTTTTTTCAATGTAATGTGTACTAGAAGTCCATACCATAAAGCATATTCCGCCTCTTTTCAGGTGTTGGTTGACATGATTCAGGTACCAGATTGGGCATTTGAAGCTGCTGGCTATGAAATGAGAGGCATGGGCCAAGAGGCAGCATACCAGCCCGGACTATACTTGACAGCAACTCAGGTATTAATTAAGTAATTACTGTGGCTAGAACTGATGCACATACAATTTTCAGGGAATTGTCTCTTGTTTGGCCTTCAGTTTGATTAATTAATTTCAATATTCAGATGTTTTCTAATTTTCTGTCAGGAAATTTGCTTAATAACTTAAATCATAGTTTTTGTTGCTTCTCTGCTCATGTGCCTCAGTTATTTTGGTCAGCTTCACCTTGGTCTATTTGTTGGTTACCCCACACTATGGTCTACAAGGAGTCCAACGCTTGTTATTTTCCTCTTCAATGTTTACTAAAGTTGACATAGTTGTATTGCACTTGTTGGTTATAATGTAAAACTACTGCAGAGGCTTTTTGTTCAACTCAAGGAAGGGCCATTCTAGAATTGATACTAGAACTAATGAAACAATTTTTATTTTTTTTAAAATATTTAATCAGAACATACATTAGAAAGAGTGCCAAATGGGGCACAACTTGTATACAAAAACTCAAGAATATCAGGAAGGCTCGACCCAAAAATTTAACTCACTAGTGAAGTCTACAAGGAGTAAAGCATATTCACAAAAAAAAATCCTTTACTCTAAAAATGAAAACTCTACATGGCTTTCTTCGGGTCCCTCGTCTGCCGTTTTCTTATAATTGAAATTAATTTTGTTTCTGCAGGTCCTGTTGAAACCCATTGTCTCACAGCTAGCTGCAGAACTGCCAGCTTCTATGGAAGAATATACGAGTATACCATCTGTTCAAAATACTGTATTATTGATTGATATATTGATTGATTTTCTGTCTATTACAAATGGTTCCTTATATAGATGTAGGTGTAGTGGATGGTGGTAGTGGTGTAGTGGGTTAGGTTTAGTGGAGTAGGTGAGGTGGTAGTGGTGTAGTGGGTTAGGTTTAGTGGAGTAGGTGAGGTGGTAGTGGTGGTAGGTGATGGTAAATTCTAACAGCCCCCCGCAAACTCAAGGAGGATAGAAACTAACCAACTTGAGTTTGAAGAGAGGAACAAAACAAGAAAATACATAAAAATAAAAAAAGATAGGTGACACTGTATGGTCGTGTCAGACCATTGGTGAAGACACTGGATGGTGGTGTCATAACGTTGTAGAGGACACTGTATGGGGGTGTCATAACGTTGTAGAGGACACTGTATGGGGGTGTCATAACCATGTAGAGGACACTGTATGGGGGTGTCATAACCATGTAGAGGACACTGTATGGGGGTGTCATAACCATGTAGAGGACACTGTATGGGGGTGTCATAACCATGTAGAGGACACTGTATGGGGGTGTCATAACCATGTAGAGGACACTGTATGGGGGTGTCATAACCATGTAGAGGACACTGTATGGGGGTGTCATAACCATGTAGAGGACACTGTATGGGGGTGTCATAACCATGTAGAGGACACTGTATGGGGGTGTCATAACCATGTAGAGGACACTGTATGGGGGTGTCATAACCATGTAGAGGACACTGTATGGGGGTGTCATAACCATGTAGAGGACACTGTATGGGGGTGTCATAACCATGTAGAGGACACTGTATGGGGGTGTCATAACCATGTAGAGGACACTGTATGGGGGTGTCATAACCATGTAGAGGACACTGTATGGGGGTGTCATAACCATGTAGAGGACACTGTATGGGGGTGTCATAACCATGTAGAGGACACTGTATGGGGGTGTCATAACCATGTAGAGGACACTGTATGGGGGTGTCATAACCATGTAGAGGACACTGTATGGGGGTGTCATAACCATGTAGAGGACACTGTATGGGGGTGTCATAACCATGTAGAGGACACTGTATGGGGGTGTCATAACCATGTAGAGGACACTGTATGGGGGTGTCATAACCATGTAGAGGACACTGTATGGGGGTGTCATAACCATGTAGAGGACACTGTATGGGGGTGTCATAACCATGTAGAGGACACTGTATGGGGGTGTCATAACCATGTAGAGGACACTGTATGGGGGTGTCATAACCATGTAGAGGACACTGTATGGGGGTGTCATAACCATGTAGAGGACACTGTATGGGGGTGTCATAACCATGTAGAGGACACTGTATGGGGGTGTCATAACCATGTAGAGGACACTGTATGGGGGTGTCATAACCATGTAGAGGACACTGTATGGGGGTGTCATAACCATGTAGAGGACACTGTATGGGGGTGTCATAACCATGTAGAGGACACTGTATGGGGGTGTCATAACCATGTAGAGGACACTGTATGGGGGTGTCATAACCATGTAGAGGACACTGTATGGGGGTGTCATAACCATGTAGAGGACACTGTATGGGGGTGTCATAACCATGTAGAGGACACTGTATGGGGGTGTCATAACCATGTAGAGGACACTGTATGGGGGTGTCATAACCATGTAGAGGACACTGTATGGGGGTGTCATAACCATGTAGAGGACACTGTATGGGGGTGTCATAACCATG
>NW_021024657.1:825935-914099 GCF_004153795.1 Camellia sinensis | reverse complement strand
GGATGGTTTCATATATATAGTATAATTTTTGATTTTTAACAGTTGAGCAGCTTCAACAATGGCGGATCTGGTTCTGTTTTGTTTTATTTTATTTTTTATTTTGAAATTTTGCCCCAAAACGACGTCGTTTTGGGGCATGGCAGGAAAGTATGGCAGAGGATCCGGACTCAAGGTTTTGGGCTTCCTTCTTTTTTTATATACTAAATATAAAGAAAATATTTTTTTTTAAATATTATTTAGAGTGAAATGTCAATGATATTTTTAAAATCACGAGAATAATTGTGGTTGTTTTGATTGAAAATTAAATGATTGCGATAAGTCATATTATTATCTATGAAAATTTATTATAAAAAAAATTAATGCAATGGTGATATCTATTATTATTGGCATGCAAGCACAATTAATTTTACTATGAAGATATATAATTTATTGGATTGTTAGTTACATTTGACATGTGAGGTTCACCCTCCATGTGTTTTTTTATTATTGGTTGATGATATCACATGTCGATGATGACGCAGTATTACTATTATATTGAATTTTTACTCAAATTTTGTATAAAAAAATTTACTTTATCATTATATAATTTATTTTAAGACTTATATTCATAATTTTTTTTGTATTGTCCATGATACATTAGTTGTAAATAATATTATTTTTTTGATCTTTCTCAAAGTCAATCGTAAAAATTTATATGAAATATTTTTGTAAAAAATTTTAATATTATAATTAATAAGTGTTTTCCCTAATTTAATTTTCTGACTCTGCCACTAACATTATATATCTTACAAAAATGGACTAAGGTTTCTCATCTTTCTATAAAAAAAGACCACGTGGGCTCTAAAAGCCCATTAATCCAACTTTTAAAATTTGGACCAATATGATGGGCATAAGGCCCCAGCCCAATGGCCTTTAGTCATTACTAAAACCAACGTTGAGGAGGATGGTGCAACTCTCACTATACTGGGCCTGGGCCTAGATTGCAATCGATCTCTTTTCATGTCTTTCCCTCTTTTACCTTGCCTTTAGAATTTGTCTAATATGTCCGACCTACTATAGTATATTCATCTAATAATAAAATGATACATTATTATTTTGCTTAAAATATAAGAGAAAAAAGTTGAAAGAAGTAGTTGGAATAGGTAGAGGACATATATCACTCTGTCTATTAAAGAAAATATGAAAATTATTAAATAAAATATAAAGTTATAATACCAAATAAAAATTAAACTGACTACAACAAAATATCATTATCAATCAAATTTGAATTTCGAAAGAGACTAAATCTTCCTTTTCCAAATGAATTAGTATAACTAGATTTGCTCAAACAAGAAAAGAAATCAAAATCCGTCTAAATAATGGCACATAAACAGTCTCATCTAAATTAAAATAAAAATCAAATTCTAATTTAATCTATAGACTTTAATTGCCACAACACACTTTATTATCATCTCCCATGTAAATGAACCTTTCGGCATTCACTGGCCAGACAACTCCTTAGGCAACTTTGCATAGTAACATTGATGTGAATAGTAGTTTCCGCATTTATTCACCAAGTGTGTGTTAGTACTTCAGCTAAATTAAATTCACAACAAACAAAAAATGGAAATTGTCACATTTTTTTGCAAGCTACTAATGATACTAGGAACAATCCTTCTTCATATGACTAGCATTTTTCTTGCAAAAGAAATAAAAAAAATAATAATCTTGTTACACTTTTGCTGCAGTTTCAATAGCTGCAGTTTCCTTACCTTTAGTATCTCTTTTTCTTTTCTTAGTGCCCGAATTGCCATGAGGAAAAGTTGCCAAGTGGGCACTTTCTATCTTTTCTTGTTTTAGTCTTTCTTCCTCTTTGCACACACTGAGCAATGAGCCCATTAAGAGATCATTTTTCCCTTTGAGTATTATAATAATTTTAAAAGGAACAAATTTTGCAGGAAGTGAATTCAAAATGAGATGCACATGAATTTCATCAGAAAATTCTAGCTTTAGTGCTTTCATTCTGGTAACAAGATTAGACATCTCCATAGTGTACTCCTTTATACTTCTTTTTCCATTTTATCACATGGCGACAAGTTTGCTAAGAATCGTACTTGCCTCCACCTTTTCCGACGCAATAGAGTTTTTTTTTCTTAAAATTTTCTAGAGTGGTGCATTGTGTGGTTAAGATTTAATGACAAGTCACATCAATTTTTTAGCATTAAATCTCAACCACACAATACACCACTTTAAAAAACTTTAAAAAAAAAACACTCTAGAGGATCCTTAGTGTGCAACAAATCGGTTTGCAATTTGATTTAGAAATTTCTTGATATTTCTTTCCTCAGACATTACACCTCAAATTGTATTAAAGATAAAAAAAAAAAACTTTATTATCATATGACGTACGCGATTCAAGCATTTTCACTTTTCAAATGTAACTTTATATTAGTTGTACTTTTATCAGTAAGTACAGAAAGCTCATCAACACAAAACGCATAATTCAAATACATATACCCAAAAAACAATAGCAATATGTTCTTTTTAATTTTGTAAAATTACAACAATTAAGAACTAGAATACTATTTAAACTTATATAGAAGGTACATTCACTTTATATAAGATAAAAATATATCTTACAATTAATAATTGTCCTATCTACCTTAATGCATTGATAAAAAATATAAAATCAGAATTATTATTATCATGCAACAATTAGTCTAATAGAAGGGGCAATTAATTAGACTATAGGGCATTAATTTTAATAATAAAATATTAAACTTTTAGCAATGGGCCCTCATGAAAAATCTAACGCATCGTTACAATTATGTTTTTGGACAAGTATGATAACATGCCAGTGGTCTTCCCCGAATAAGCCTAATTAATATGAATAATATAAAAATAGGTATGGCCAAACAATAAGTCTTCCTTTGGACCGACTATTGAATGCATAAATTAATCTCATAATTATATCACCCATACTAATTACCTTGGACCGTCTATGACTCGACCAAAATAATAACCTTTCTTTGAACCGATTAATATTCGTATGGATCTAAATGTAACCATATGCAATTCAAAATGTTTATCTTGAATTTAAGAAAATTTAACATGAGAGAGACCACTTTGATAGTATATCGCTTCAATTATCCTAAATTTTAGGTACCAATTATGAAAAAATCTTTATGCCCCAAAATAAAAATTTCAACTTTATTTGTTCTAAAATAAACAGTACAATCATAATCACGAAACAATATTATTATTAACAGGATCATAATAATAAGAGGAATATATATATATATATATGCACGTACCAATGATCAAACTAGAGCCAGGATCGTAAAAAGTATTCCATATGTGACAATATCAGATTGTTTTTAAAATAAAAATAATAATTAACTACAAATTAGAGAACAAAAATCTGTGCAGTAAGGCCATGTTTGATTCACAAGATTACTAATAAAAATATTAATAATTTTGTTAAATTAATGTGGTATTTACTATCCAATTGAATTAGTAAGATAAATTATCCCCTTATCCATTGTTTGATTTGCATTAGATAAGAAAACATATGAATGTAAATTTACAACTATATTTATTTTCTTTTTCAATCCTACCCTCCATTAATGTTTTTTCACAATCTTTACTTTATCAAAATTTCTTCATGTAGTTTTAAAAAAAAATTATTAATAAATAAATAAAATACAAAATATAAAAATACAAAATACAAAGATTATGTTTGGTTTGTTTTTTAATTTTTTTTTAAATAAACTAATTTGATAAAATAAATATCAAAAAATATTTTTAAATGTTTTAAAATTATTTTTAACCTTCCCAAATATAAAATTATATAAAAATAATAAGTTTTTTAATTTTCAGTCAAGGATAAGAGAATCTTTTTATTTTATTTCTCAGCTTAGGATATATAATCTCACCCCTACCCTATTACTAATAATCCTACAAATTTATTGGATTAATTATACATTAGATTAATAATCCTGAAATAAAATTTTAAAACAAATATAGAATTATTAGACCCACGGATCAATAATCTCAATTTCATGCTCCAATCTTATCAATCAAAGATGCCCTAAAGCCACTAAACCTTTGTATGTGAACTCCAATTATATTGTATAGTGCTTTATATACCAATCACAGGCAATATATATACTGGATTAATGCTTCCTACCCCCCACTGGGGGTCGACCCCTAGTGAGGTGTCGGCCCCGGATTGGTCCCAAAAAAAAAAATTGTTTTTTTTTTTTTTTTTAAGTTTTCAGCCAGTGGGGGCGCGCCACATCACTGGGGGCGCGACCCCCACTGGGGGTATGCAACGCGGTTGATATATACTGTGCTATGATTTTAGCTTATGTTTGGGAAGTAGATTTTGTAGCTTTTTTAGTTAAAATAGTCACAAAAAATAAAATAAATTTTTTAATTTAATAAGACAAAATATCACATCCAATCCATAATCATTATATTCTTTTTCTCACAAAAAAATTAAAAAAGTCAAAAGTCCTTCCCAAATCAAATTTTTTAGCCCCAAACTAAACTAGCCAAAAAAATTAAAAAAATCAAAAAATCAACCCACTTCCCAAATCAAGCCTTAATTCCATAGACAAGCATAAATACAATATATATATATATATAGATATAGATATAATATCGACGCATAATCTATAATAGGATAAATAATTATCCAATTTATTCATGTTATCATCGTGGCCATATAACAACTTATTCCACGAATCAAAATACATAAATAAATAAATCTCATACTTTTGATAATGATATGAGTCGAGGCTCAGATACACCTTATTGGATTTTTTATATTGTTTTTAGTTGGAGAATTTAGAAAATAATTTGGAAAGAAAAATGAAAAAAAAAAAAAGTGAAATATGAATAAAATATTCTTATATTTCACTTAATTTCACATACATTTTCTCTTTTATTTTCTAAATCTCTTCTCAAATTCTCCAACAAAATACAACATTGATAGAAATTTAACAACAATGATTCATCCCCCTTTTCCTCCCACCCCTTTGACCCCCTCTCTCTCTCATTGGTTACATTTTCTTTTTCTTTTTCTTTTTTTTCCTGCTCCTCCAATCACCACCCGCCACGTGACAAAGGGGTGAGAGGGTGACCCCCAAAAGGAATCCCAAGTATTATTCGAAATTTAAATCTAAAATCTCTAGTCAAATCAATAGAACAAAAACAAACCAAACCGGTTCGATTAGTAGCTCGAAATTTTTAGAATTTTTTTTTTAAACAAAACAAAACCCATACAATAAAAATCAAAACCCATCTCATCCAATAATTGATTCAAACAGGATTTTATGAAAAAAAACAAAACAAAACAAAACCCATACAATAAAAATCAAAACCCATCTCATCCAATAATTGATTCAAACAGGATTTTATGAAAAAAAACAAAACAAAACAAAACCCATACAATAAAAATCAAAACCCATCTCATCCAATAATTGATTCAAACACATGGGGAAAAAAAAAAACAAAACAAAACAAAACCCATACAATAAAAATCAAAACCCATCTCATCCAATAATTGATTCAAACAGGATTTTATGAAAAAAAACAAAACAAAACAAAACCCATACAATAAAAATCAAAACCCATCTCATCCAAGAATTGAATTGAATCAAATCTATACATAGATGCACTAAATTATATATATATATACATATAAGTGAGCAATGATCAAAATGTTGCTCAGATCGAAATTATTAGCCCCCAAAAAAAGGAAAAACCAAACGAACCATCATTGAGAAGAAGCATGCAATGAGAAGAAGCATGCAAAGAGGAAGCTCGCGTTTGAAGGCGTCGATTTTCGTCATTTCTTCTTCTAGAGAGAGATACACAGAGAGGGAGAGAGGCACACAGATCTATACTGATCTGTGTATACACACAGATGATGGCAACGCCAGTGATGTCGCCGGTAATGGCGGCGCCGGTGATGGGTCCCTCCCTCTTCTCTCTTTCTTCTCTTCCTCTCCCTTTTTCTCTCTCCTCCTCTTCACTCTTCTGTTTCAGAGACATAACCCAAAAACAAAACAAAAAAACGACTGCCCAAAACCACGTCGTTTTGGACGGTCGAGCCACTCGGCTCAAACCAATTTCGAGCTACCAAGTATTTTACAAAACCATAACATTTGTGTACTTGACACCATTGATTCCGCTCCAAAAAATACGAAAATATGAGATGAATGTTAGGGTTGGGGTAAAACCTTAACCACTTATTTATAAAATTTCAATTTCATATTAGCCCATCATAAATAATGAAATTACAAGTGAGTCTAAACTGGTCTCTACGTTTAGTCCATACTCCTTTAATGCAGATAGCATGACCTAAAATATGTGCTATTAAAGATATGTCTATAACTCAATCATGTTTCTATAGATCATAATTTAATGGATCTAACGGACACTACTTATACATCGTTTAATAATATAAAATATATAATTATTTGATTTATATAGGCTCACCTATAAAAAATTTCGTTCATAACCTTTTCTTGCCTTTTCTTTCCCATGTATCAAAAAAATATATTATTAACTAAACCACCAACGGATTCATATTTGTGTTTAAAAATAAAAAATAAAAAAAAGTTTTCGTGTAGGCTGTATGCATTATTAAACAGCTCCAAGGTTGGAACTTGGAAGATGGTAGGAAACAAAGAATAAATAAAAGACAAAATAAATAAATAATTGAACATTTATACATATAAATCAATACATTCTCACATGCAAAAGTCAAGTTTCATAAACAAAAACAAATAAAAATGGTAGGTATGGAAGTGGTCATGGTTGTTCGACTTTAATTGTAGAAGGAGGAGAAACAATAGCTATATAAGTTATTAATGTTCAAGTGGCATTTAAATTATTGACAGATTGGAAAGAAGAAACAATAGTTAAATTACTAGAAAAAATTATACATGACATATTAAAATTTTGATTGAAAGATTAGAACAAACAAAAATAATAATTATTATTGAGCTCACCACAACTTGATCCTTTGAAGTGTAATAATTATATTATAAATAATAATAAAAAAGTTAACTTTATTAAAAGATTAATATTTTGAGACTGAGGGTAATAAACAAACAAACAAAAAATAAATAAATAATTATGAATGTGAATGTGCTTGTGCGACTTTGTTATGAAATCTTGAAATAATTAAACTCCTCATTGTTTGTGTGGGGACATAATTTTTGAATGACAACACATGGCCGAGGTGTCACCGGAGTACCAGCCGAGGTGCCACGTGTCCTAGTCATGATGCCGAGATGATCTCGGCTAGGCCGAGATATCTGCGGAGATACCGGAATCCGGGATAAGCGGATAAGGGACAAGAGTCCTAGAATGAGAGAAGACTTCAGTTTGGGTAAAGATAAGACTCTTAGAGAGTTTATCCCAATCTTACTGGAAGTCCATAATTAGCAGTAATCTTAAGTCCATTGAAGTTAGGCTTCTATTGGGATTAGGTAAGTGTTGGCTATAAAAGAGAGGCACCCTCATGGGTCTAAGGTATGTTTTTTATGTTCTGAATAGTGAGTTAAGCACTTTTGCTATCTTTGAGTGATAACTGACCTGATCGTCGGAGTGCCCCCGAGTGGACAAACCACCGCCGGAATCTCTTCTTTCTATAACAGGTTGTTCGGGCTACATCTATTCTACTAGTGTTCTCCAGCTGAGTGCTTGATTGGCAATGTGGTCGGAAATTGACACACACAATTTGGCGCCGTCTGTGGGAAAGAAAGGAGAATAGATGGCCAACGACAGACAGAAAGAGAAGGTTGAGGACGACACCCTTACTGAGAGTGGGAAACATATTGACCTTGATGTCGAAGAAGACAACTGCAACGAAGAGACACGTGATAAGAATCACGAAGGAAAAGACGCCGGCCAGGAGAGTGACGTACCAAAGAAATCGAACCAGAGCAGGTATTATAATGAGGACGACCTCCAGGAATGGAAAGAAAGATGCCCGTGGAGGGATGATGAGGTAAAGAGAATGGCGAACAAATTGGCGGACCTGCAAACGGTCATCAATTTCATGATGCAAAACAACGTCATACAGCCACCGTTCCCATTACAAGATACGCTTATTCCAGTGGCCAAGAAAGATGCCCAGAAAATGGGGTAGAAGACAGTCTCTGCAATCCCCCAGCACGACGGGACCAAAGGATATCCTCACCGGCCTTCGTGGGAGGTCGGGCATGGAGAATCAAGGAAAAAAGGATCCTAGAGAGGACAAAAGCTTAGATCCCGGATTCCAAATCTCGGGTCCCAGATCCTAGAAGACATGATGTCGGCCTAGATGATTAGGTCCGAGAAGACAAGAGCTCAACAGAAGTGAGCAGATCCCGGATTCCAGATCTCGGATCCCAGATCCTATAAGACACGATCTCGACCTAGATGCTTAGGTCCGAGAAGAGAAGAGCTCGGCCTGAGAGAACAAATCCAAGATCCTAGAAGACACGATCTCGGCCTAGATGATTAGGTCTGAGAAGAGAAGAGCTCAGCCTAAAGTAAGCAGATCCCAGATTCCAGAAGACAAGATCTCAACCTAGATTATTAAGTCCGAGGAGAGAAGAGCTCAGCCTAAGTAAGCAGATCTCAGATCTTTGAAGATAAAAAGGAAGCACACAAGTTCAAACTAAAGTCGACCAGGTTCTACCTGTCGACAGAAGGCCATCTATACAGAAGGGTTTTAACTAGACCTCTATTACGATGTGTACATCCTTCCCAGGTTAAGGACTTTTTATATAAAGTCCATAAAGGAGTATGTGGAAGCCATGCAGGGGGCAGATCCCTTGCCCATAGAGCAATATCGCAGGGATTTTTTTGGCCTTACATGCAAAAGGAAGCTGAAACCTACGTAAAAAAATGTGAAAATGTTGTTAAAATCCACCTACAACGTACAAGAGAACAACAATTCGGCTGGGGGCATATCAGCAATAACTTGCTAGGGTTTACGACAAGAAGGTCAGCCCAAAAGAGTTCAAGGTTAGGGACCTCATCCTGAGAAAGGTTTTCGGCAATAAGAAGGATCATAGGGAGGCCAAACTTGGCCCAAATAGAATCATCTCAGTTGCCGGCAATGGAGCATATCGGCTGAAGTAATAATAAAGTGCTAGTTTGATTTTTGTGAATTTGAAATCTATGCGATAGGACCGACCAGTCCTATGACAATGTTTCTGAATGAAACATGACGAATAACTTAGACTTATTATATGTCAGAGTTCATACTTGCATATAATAGAGTTGAAATAAGTTGGCGATATTTCTGATTAAAACATGACAAATAACTTAGACTTATTATATGGCAGAGTTTCTACTTGTATATAATAGAGTTGAACTAAATTGGCTATATTTCTGAATGAAACATGACGAATAACTTAGACTTATTATATGGCAGAGTTCCTACTTGCATATAATAGAGTTGAACTAAGTTGGCGATGTTTCTAATTGAAACATGATGAATAACTTAGACTGATTATATGACAGAGTTCCTACTTACATATAATAGAGTTGAACTAAGTTGGCGATCTTTCTGAATGAAACATGATGAATAACTTAGACTTATTATATGGCAGAGTTCTTACTTGCATATAATAGAGTTGAACTAAGGTGGCGATCTTTTTGATTGAAACATCACGAATAACTTAGACCTATTATATGGCAGAGTTTCTACTTGTAAATAATAGAGTTGAACTAAGTTGGCGATCTTTCTGATTAAAACATGACGAATAACTTAGACTTATTATATGGCAGAGTTCTTACTTGCATATAATAGAGTTGAACTAAATTGGCGATATTTCTAATTGAAACATGACGAATACTTAGACTTATTATATGGCAGAGTTCCTACTTGCATATAATAAAGTTGAACTAAGTTGAATTAACCTAGACTTGCCATATGGACAGAGTCAGACACTAAGTACATAGATTAACAAAGAGGCCAAGGTTGATAACCTCGGCCAGTCTTTGTTTGAATCTTACCTCGGAGACGAGGTCAAAGCCGCTTACTTAATGAGAACCCAAGTGGAACTTAAGTTCACATTAGGGGGGCAGAGGGCTAGAGAAAGATACTTGAAAGTTGAAATTTACAAACTAAAATTATGTTTGACATGTGAAGTTAAACCGAGGTCATGTTTAACACTTGTTGAAATTTTATGAAAAATTTACAAGTTGAAGTGAATCCGAGGTTATGATTAAAGGAAGATTGATTTTAACACTTGTTGAAATTTTTAAGAAAAATTTACAAGTTTAAGCCAAGGTTGTATTGAAAGAAGTACCTATGTACTTACCGAAATAAACCGTTAGTGGGTTTTAACCGAGGTATTTCACCCCGAGGACGCTGCACAATTAAGGTGTATGTTGAAGACAAGAAAATTATTCTAAGTATGGAATCATACAAGGCAGTAAGAAGAAAGACAAACATTCAAAACACAAGAAAAGAGAAATGGCTCACCGAAGCGAGGCCGCGGTAACACTGAATACAGTAAGCAAAAGACAGGATTAAGGGCAGCACAGGCAGTCACAACTGCATTCCAAATCCCGGTTTACAAAGTCTTAGAGAAAATCCGAAATCAGCCTTATTACAGAGCACCGACAAGAGTGCCGAGCGAATTTATGGGAAGAAGCCTTAGCAAGCACTGTGCTTACCACAACGAAGCTGGGCATCTGACTCAGAGTTGCAGAGCCCTTAAAGCACATCTGGAAGACCTGGTAAGACAAGGTCGTTTAAGGGACTTAGTAGACGAGGCCAGGACAAGGGAAGAACAAGCGAGACTGCCTCAAGCTCCGACAGCACCACCTCTCCCAGCATCTCAACCACAGACAGGCGGACCTCGAGTGATCAATGTGATTCACTCAAAGGTCAATGAGAACGAGATACGTGGGGAGACTTAGAAGGTAAAGCACTTGCAGCATGTGTACCAGGTCCGACAGAAAGACCTAGGGCAGACGAGTGCCAGAGACCAGTGGTGTCTTTTACTGAAAATGACCTAGAGATGGTGCAGCATCCACACAACGATGCCTTGGTAATATCCCTCCAGATTGGAGAATGCCAGGTGAAACGCATCTTAATTGACCAAGGCAGCTCTTGTGACATCATGTATGTCAGGTGTTACAAGGAGCTTGGCCTTTACCAAGATGATTTGGAACAATCCAATGGCCTAATGGTTGGGTTCAATGGATGCCGACATGGCCCCTAGAAACAGCAGAGATTGAGGATGAGGACATGGAAGTCCTGGAGGACATCGACAAAGAGCCAGCTGAAAAGATTGAGGAAGCCCTGAAGAAAATCACTGTACAGTAGAGAGATAAAGAGCGATTCTTTCTTCTCAGCTTGGGCTTGGCCGAGGAAGAGGAAAAAAAGCTAGAGGCGTTCTTGAGAGCAAATATTGAGGTGTTTGCCTGGACGCCGTACGAGATGCCTGGCATTGACCCCGAGGTCACTTGCCACAGACTTAATGTGGACAAGTCGGCCAAACCTGTCATCCAACGAGCAAAGAAGCCAACGTTGATGCATGTTGAGGCAGTAGAAGAAGAAGTGGACAGACTTCTGGAGGCCAGAGCCATTTGAGAGGTAAATTACCCGACATGGCTATCAAATACGGTTGTTGTGAAGAAAAAGAATAGGAAATAGAGGGTCTGAGTGGACTTCACCAGCCTGAACAAGGCTTGTCCCAAAGATAGTTTCCCATTACCCAAGATTGACCAATTGGTGGATGTCACTTCAGGGCATGGAAAGATGAGCTTCTTGGATGCTTACAGGGGGTATTATCAAATAGCTATGTACCCTCCAGATGAGGAGGAGACTGCAGTTATCACCCCAAAAGGGCTGTATTGCTACAGAATGATGCCTTTTGGGTTGAAAAATGCAGAAACAACTTACCATAGATTGGTGACCAAGATGTTTAGATATCTAATCGGCAAAACAGTGGAGGCATACATAGATGACATGGTCGTGAAGACTAAAGAACTTGAGGATCATCTGGAAGACTTGAGGGCGGTTTTTGACATCTTTAGAACATATCGGCTCCGACTAAACGCATCGAAGTGCGCATTTGAAGTAGGGCCTAGTGAGTTCTTAGGATACTTGGTCACTAGAAAGGGGCATTAAGGCTAGCCCAGATCAGATCAAGGCCATCTTAGAATTGAAGAGCCCAACATCGGCAAAGCAAGTGCAGATGTTGACTGGAAGGGCTGTAGCCCTGAATAGATTGATAAGTAGAAACTCTAACAAGTGTAAACCCTTCTTCAGCTTAGTAAAGAAAGCCACAGACTTCTTATGGACAGAAGAGTGCGAAGTTGCCTTAGCCGACTTGAAGAAGTATTTAACCACAGCTCCAGTGCTCTCAAATCCAATGCCTGGAGGGAAACTGTTCTTATACTTGGCAGTGTCAGACGGTGGCAGTGAGCAAACAAGTGCAGCAAAAGCCTTGTCGGAAGGAGAGAGTGAAACTAGTTGCAGAAAGCTTCGCGAAAAGCAGCAATGGCAGATTTGGGAGAGTAGAGAGAGAGAGTTTTGTACGAAAGTGAAGATGCAGAAGTGAAAAGACGGAGAAAGAGAGTTAATTTTGATCAAACAACACGAAGTGGCGGCAAAATGGAAATTATGGTACCTAGGACGACGTGCTTGTCAGATGGCGCACGCACGAGCGATACGATTTAGTGGCGCGTGTCAGGAACGGCTCAGTAGAGGGAAGACGCGTGGCAAAAACGATTGAGTTGCTATGCGTGACAACTCATACCCGTGTTGAAACTCTTGGAGTTCTTGATTTAATGAAGAAGGACCTTGGCTAGGAGGACGATCTCGGCTAAGAAACTTGAACAAACTTGGTTATTGGTTCTAGAGCATTGATGAAAACAAACTATGGGTCTTAGTCATATTTGAGCCAACGAATGATGACCTCGGTAATGAAGGGTAAAGTGAGCTTAGCCGACGTGCTAAGTGGAAGAAATGATATAGGTTCCATCACCTCAGAATGCCGAGGTAATAGAACCTAGGGGGCAGTTGTGGGGACATAATTTTTGAATGACAACACATGGCTGAGGTGTCACTGGAGTGCCAGCCGAGGTGCCACATGTCCTAATCATGACGCCGAGATAATCTCGACTAGGTCGAGGTATCTACGGAAATACCAGAATCCGGGATAAGCGGATAAGGGACAAGAGTCCTAGAATGAGAGCAGACTTCAGTTTGGGTAAAGATAAGACTCTTAGGGTGCGTTTGTTTGGACGGACTGGATAAGGGAGAATTGTAATCCATCGGACTATTAGTCCCGGGATACATTGTCCCGGGATTATTTGGTTAGGCTAAATTTGTATCCTATGTTTGTTTAGTCATTGAATTAGATGTCTGGATTCGACTATTTTTAATGATCCAATGTTTGTTTGGGATATTATGGAGAAAGATAAATGCTCAAATAACTATTTTATCCTTTTCAATTATTTACTAAGTAATAGCAATATTAAACATAGCTTTAATATTTTAATTATTTTTAGCTAGATTAAATAAAAATTTGTTTTATTTTATTTTTTGCACAATATTTTAATTGGAAAATTAGTGAAGGGTCCCTCTTCCACTTTTCATAATGGAAGAGATCCACAAAATTATTTTTTGATGTCTAAGATCCCTGAACATATCACAGAGAAATTTAACCTTACCAAATCAAAACTCATGTCTCTCTCTCTCTAAACTTCTCCATTCTCCAGCCGATTGAGCTCTATGATCTATATATATATATATATTGTGGGTGTGATCTGATTGGGCGGCTCTACGAATTTTATTTAATATGTAAATTTAATTTTTTAACAACACTAAAAAAATTTAATTTATAAGGCCATAATTTATAATTTATTATTTTTAATTAATTTATAATTTATAATTAAATTTTTTTATTTAATATATAATTTTAAATTAACAACACTAAAAAAATAATTTATAAATGTTCAGAAGACTATTTTGTCCTTTTCTAATTGTTTGCTAAGTAATAGCATGGAGGGTAAAACTGACATTTCACAAAATAATCTCATGAGATACCAATCCCATGGTTTCTATCCCTCCCCTCCCATGGGATAGGATAGTCCCATATTTGTGAGACTAATAGTCCGGAAGGGCTATTAGTCTGAAGCAAAAAAAGTGAAACAAACAATGGACTATTAGTCTGGTGGGACTAATAGTCCAATCCCACCCCCTAATCCTTCAAAACAAACACACCCTTAGAGAGTTTATCCCAATCCTACTGGAAGTCCATAATTAGCAGTAATCCTAAGTCCATTGAAGTTAAGCTTCTATTGAGATTAGGTAAGTGTTGGCTATAAAAGAGAGGCACTCTCATGGATCTAAGGTATATTTTTTATGTTCTGAATATTAAGTTAAGCACTTTTGCTATTTTTGAGAGATAACTGACTTGATCGTCGGAGTGTCCCCGGATGGACGAACCACCGCCGGAATTTCTTCTTTCTGTAACAGGTTGTTCAGGCTACATCTATTCTGCCATTGTTTTCCAACTGAGTGCTTAATTGACAGTGTAGTCGGAAATTGACACACACAATTTGGGTTGGACCTAATTATATTGTAGATATAAGAGAAAATTGATGGTAAAAGTAATAAGTAGGATATACTTGTGCGACTTTGCTGATGGAATCTTGAAATAATTAAACGTTTTCATTATTTGGTTTGGACCCAATTATATTAGTTATAAGAGAAAATTGATATAGTAAATTCACTTTTATAGGTATATATAACTTATTTTGTACTTGATATGGTAAATTCACTTTTACAGGTATATATAACATTAAATTTTGTACATGATATGGTAAATTCGCTTTTGCAGGTGTATATAACATTAAATTTTGCACTCAATATGTTTTGATTTTTAAGGATATCGTTAATGAAATATAATAGTGAGAAGTATAAATAATTATTTTAAATAATATTTTTTTTAATTTTTACTCTTGTACCTTTTTAATCTCTATTAATCCTTACCCACTGTCATCGCACCCACTCACTAGAAAAATCATCGTTACAAGAAAAGTCACGAACGAATAGTAATAATGGGCAAATAAGTAGACAAGTGGAGAGATAGATAGACAAGTGAACACATAAGATAGATAGACAAATAAATAGATAGATAAGAATAATATGATTTTTAAATTGATTTTGTCTTTATAGAATAAAAAGAACAGAATTTGGTGTAACTACCTCAAAATTTTTAAATTTGAACTGCTAGGTTGAGTGCCCTTTTGTTAGAAACAGCAACTTACCTTTGCTAGACAATATTTTTCAAAATATTATATTTTTTTATTTTTATGCTTTACTTGGTGAGCCCTCATTATAAGCCTATGAATAGACTACTCATCTAATAATAATTTCAGATCAATATCAATACAATATTTCTCTTTTCTATCTTAATTCTAATCTAACAACCTTCTATCATCTTAGGAACACAACACTTGATGGGTAATCAGTATTATTGTTGTGCCCATGGTGTATTTCACTGTCAAGCTTGTGGTTGGAGACCACAACCACCACGATGCCCACAACCACCACGATGTCCACCGCCGCCACGATGTCCACCACCTCTTGTGTGTCAAGCCCATCACTGGGTAAATTGTCCTTATAGTTTTCGACGATGCCGTTAAATCGTTGTACTTATCATCCTTCTCCTCCTCTTCATCTCTTTTGCACTATACCTTTCTTATTAATAGTCAGAGTCCTTTCATTGATGTATTTTTTTTTTTTTTTTTTTTTTTTGCATCAACGTTTTTTTTTTTTGGTTCAAAAACAAGAGAGAGAGAAAAAAAGTCTACTATTGGTTTCTTGTTTTAATTTCTATGTTGAAATAAGTATGTTTTGTGTGTATTTTCTAGCAAAATTCACACAGATTCTCTGGTACGTATGGCATGTGGCAAGAATTTGCACTCTTTTTTTGTTTTTTTTCGATGTACTGTTTTATATATCTACTACTACTATTACTATTACTACTATTATTATTATTATTGTTACTATAAAAGCATGAAGAATTATCATATTTTTTACTTTTTTCGTATCTCAAAAATATCCTCCCAAACTTGTTAAACATTAATAAAATCACAGATAATCACAGACATTTTTTGAAATTCGAACACTTTCAAACATCAAACACCTTAAAATAATCAAACACCTAAAAACATTAATCAAACATCTTGATGAGTTAAACAATAATAAGCATAAAACTAGAGTTAGATCATGCATCTTACTTCTTGAACTTCTTGTCAGTCCATGACTTGGTCTTCAATTTTCATCACGCTCGGGTATATATTGTTGTATTGTTCTTTCTCATCTCTTTCTCAAACCCTCCTCTTTCCATTTTTTTTTTTTTTATTATTTATGAAAAATTATTCAATGTTCCCAGAGTACCACGTGTCTGTACTCCTTAATCAATCATCATTCAATATGTCTCATTCTCTACCAATCACAATATTATGGAATACCGCGTATTTATATTAGGGAATTACTGAATAATTATCCTTTATTTATACATCATTTGGTTTTGATCATACAAAGATATATATATATATCATATTCTTGTAAAACAATTGATTTTATCTGATTTACTAGAACAATGCAAGCGAACATTCAAACATCAAGCACCCTCAAATATCATAATATAATTATTTTTTTAATAATTTCACTACCATGACCTGTTCAATATTTGTCTCATCCACTAGAACAATGCAAGTATTATTCAAACATCAAGCACCCTCAAATATCATAATATAATTATTTTTTTAATAATTTCACTACCATGACCTGTTCAATATTTGTCTCATCCACTACCTTCTCATGAACAGTGAGTGAGAGAAATTTTGTTATATTCAAATCAAGAAAAATCATGAAAATATATATAAAAAATAAATAAATATTTTTGCAATTGATCTACTCATCTGTAGGAATTTCAGCTTTTAATGTTAAAAATACTGGTGTGTTTGGTTTGCCTTTGGAATCATGATTCCAAAGGCAAAATTTTCAAATTACTTTTCAAAATTTAAAACCTAACACATATCTCAAAACTTAATTCAAAAATTAATTTCAAAATTCATAACCAAACACACAACTCAAAACTCAATTCAAAACTCTTTTTTTAATATAGTGTTGGTTAGTGATAAGATTGTTAAATTATTTTTTATAAAAAATCTAAAAAAATAATTTCTATATTTAAATAATATCTAAGACAAATATTTTTTTTTTTCAAATAACAGGTTGTAATTGCAAAAAAAAATACACTGTTCTGGTCAACTTGCCGGACATCAGGGAGAATGTTCGGGCAGACGACCGGATAGACTCAATCCGCTATTTTCAAAATTTAAAATTCAAAAATTCATTTCAAAACTCATAACCAAATAATTTTTCTCTTTTCAAAACTCAACTCACAATTCCACACTCAAATCAAAACTCCAAAAAGAGAATCACAATTCCAAAACTAAATCAAACGCAAGTTTCCATTATTATAACTTTTTGTTTAATTTTTTTAATTTAACTAAACAAACAGGAGGAGGGGAAATCTAACTACTCTCCTATGCAACAATAAAATTATCAGAATTATTCATTGAAAAATATTTCTCATATTATTAAAAATCATTAATTCACTTAATAATTTATATTTACAAAAAAATTAATTAGCAATAGGGCACATAAATGAGAAAATAAATTTTAAATTAAAATATTAAAATGTATAAAATATATAAAATATTAAAATGTATAAAGTGATAGTTTGAAAAGAGTTTCATATTACAATTTTGGGTGAATTACATCAACGGTCTCATAGTTTGGGTTTGTGTCACTTTTGTCCCTGACTTTTTAATTATGATATATTGGGCCCTGAATTTTGAATCTTCTTCCAAATAAAGACAATTGAAGATACTATTGGATTTTTCAAGGGCAAATTTGTCAATTTGATAAAATATAAATTAATTTGACAAAAATAAATGTCAAAAAATTATTTTTGAATTTTTTTAAATTATTTCTACCTACTAAAAATAAAATTATATAAAATTGATAAATCATTTAAACATTTATTTTTTTTTACCAAATTAATTTTTATTATGTATTTGGATGATAATCATGTAAAGTTAATTTTTAAAAATTAATCATGTAATTTTTTAAAATTTTTATCAATTTTACATAATTTTATCCTTGGTGGAAAGAAATAATTTTTAAAAATTTTAAAATATTTTTTTGACATTTATTTTTGTCAAATTGGTTTATATTTTATCAAATTGACGATTTTACCCTTGAAATTAAGCAATGGTACGTTCAATTGTCCTTATTTGAAACAAGATTCAAAATTCAGGATCAAATGTGTTACAATTAAAAATTCAGGAACTAAAGTGACACGAACCTCAAATCATAGGGACTGTTAATTTAATTTGTCCTATAATTTTTGAACCACGTGAAATAGAATTTTGAAATTTCTACAAAAATAATTGTTTAAAAGAAGTTTCGTATTCCAATTTTGGAATCACACGAAAGTAAACTTTTGGGGCCAGCGAATATCACATCACTATGATGTAATGGAAGTTGCGTACAAATCAATCTAAAAAAATTGAAAAGATTTTTATTTTTTTAATGTAGAGGACATAATTTATAAATAAATAAAACAACAGAAAATACAGTGGTGGTAAGATTTATAAGAGAAATTCAACCACTTTTAAATATCAAATATTTTAAAATAATCAAATACTTTGAAAAATTTTAATAATATTATTACAATATTAATTGGATATTTCTTAAATAATAATAATATTACAATGTTAGTTCAGTATTTATTTATTCATCTTTTTATTACAAAATGGTTTATACATATATATACATAACAAAAGTGAAAAAACTTGGTGAATTACATAGTGATAAGTCCAACCACGTGATATAGACTACAATTATTTTATGTGATTGTTTCAATCTACTTGCTGAATTTTAATGCTTAAACATAAATATAAATGCCCCCTCGTACATAAGAATTGATACATTATTTTCTTGAATTGACAAAAATTTTCACATATGAAGGTGTTGGCTTTTTGGCTTTCGAAGGTTATTTTTGTAATTGTGAGCGTGCCAGCAATGATCAATCAGTCCTTACAGAATTTTAATTGCCAACCAATTATCAGACGATTGTGTTGTAGTTCTTTCAGCCTCAATGAAGAGGACTTTTACTGGTGGCTTGATTTAAGAGAATTTAAGCACAAGAACAGTTAAATAAAGAGCAATTGAAACATTTCATTAGTATGAAAAACTTACAATGATCCAAATCCAGCCTCGTAGAGGTTTACAGCGACAATCTATTTGAAACTACTCCTATGAATAAAGTGCAGCGCAGGAATTTAAAGTACAGAAATGTAAAGAACAGGAAATATAAAAACTGGAAAGAAATATGTAAAGTAAGACTAGTTTGTTGGATCTAAGTCTAGCCGTTTTTCTGGGGTCTTCCCTGCTATTTATACTCCTCAAAGATGATCATCGAACTGTACTTCAAACTGTCAAACTGCTCCTCCGTGATCACTGATCATGCTACCTTATAAGTAGTTCCACTACGCCATCACTTGCAGTTAAGCTTCCCTCCTATATTTGAATTTGAATGTGAGTAACTGTTGAAGCCACGTCACCTTGCATCTCTTTGCTGATCCAATGTTACTCAGACCACGCAATAGACAATATCAACTGTCACGTGTACGATCAGGATCGAAGACTTGAACAGTCTTCCTATATTACCCTTACTTTGCCACACGTCGAACTGTAACTGGTCTTTTACAAAATATGTAGCCAACATTACCCCCCGTACTAATATACCCAATACTTGGTGATATTAGTGGATCAAAGCCTTTCTCCTGCACTTCTTAGAACGTGCATGGGGTCTAGATTCTGGAAACACAACCGTCACTTATTGATGATCATTTGCATTAATTCTCTTTCAATCTTTTGAACACCCCAATACCTTAGCACTCATACAGGCTGATACTTCTTCTATGGCCGAATCAACTTTCTCCTCTATTGATCGGGCACATGAAGAGTCATTGAATAATACTGCTTCCCCTTGAAAGAACCTCCACGCATTCATTAGCCACCTTTATCCACCCTTCTATATTCAAGTTATGGAAGCCTTTGCAAATTACCAACCTTTGGATTACGAACATATTG
This sequence comes from Camellia sinensis, assembly GCF_004153795.1. Taxonomy (NCBI): domain Eukaryota; kingdom Viridiplantae; phylum Streptophyta; class Magnoliopsida; order Ericales; family Theaceae; genus Camellia; species Camellia sinensis. Next base: position 893,908 of record NW_021024657.1, on the reverse strand, counting down.
CCCTTAATCCTTCGATTCAGAAAGTTACAGATATAGATACAAGAAGTTCTTCCTCTAACTCACCCTTACAGTTCGAACAAACTGCTCTCAAACCTTTGATTCGGAAAGTTGCAAATATGGACTTGGGAAACTCTTCTTCACAAGCCTCTGTATGGGATAAAGCTGCAACTTCTTCCTCTTCTGGGGGTTCTGACTGGACAAGCTGGTCAACACTTGAGACTTGTGATTTGAGAGAGCGAATTAACCATCATTTTGTTGAGTTCACTGACCCTTTAGAGTTTCCTTCCTATGCTCGAAGTTCAGTGATCTACCCCTACATGCCCATTGACCATCAACGTAGTCTAAAGGAGAATCTGCTTGTAGCATGGTACACATCCTCCATGCCTACAAAGATAGTGCACGCTGCCCGACACCTAAAAGAAGCGCAAGGGTACAACACATCATTCTTAGCCCAGAAGGCGAAGATTTGTTCTTCTGACTGGCTCGATTATATTAATGCCTTTGTTCCTTCTGCTCCCGTGCCATCTCCCATAATAGAAGCATCCACACCTTCTTCTCCATCTCCTGAAATTGAAGCATTCACACCTTCTCCTCTACCAACTCTTTGTTGGACAGAGAGACTGAAGCTTGCCCTTTCCATGGATAATGTCTTTCCACCTTACAAACTTCTACCTTCCCCTACTCCAGCTAAGCGGAAACAAGCTCAACTTCTGCTTGCAGCTTTCTCTTACTTGCCCTTCAATGTTCTTGAGGACGAAGTCCCTCTCAAGAACCTTCGATGGGCATGTGATATTCTGACTAGGGGCCATGTCCTTAATCCCCTTGCCCAAGCAGAACTTCATATGTTCCTGGACCAACTTCCATTGCTTCTCTACTGGCATCGAAATTCTATGGCCACTACACAATCTTTAGACCAACTTTCGTCTCTTCGAGTTCATGCCCTGTACGAAGCAAAGAACTTCATTGAAGAATTCGGTGATTTCAAGAATAAAGATTCTGCGTATTGGGATGACTTGGACATAGACGAATTAGAACAAGGATTAAGAGAAGCGGCTTTCGAAATAAAGGCTGAAGAGCTCTACTACGAAGTGAGAGCACATCAACTCATGCAGCCAATGTTAGAAGACATAGAAGATAGAATAAAGAAAGAACAAAAATTCATTGATCATTGTTGGACTAAATTTCATGATCTTGTTATTTATTCCATTCCTTATTTTTATGAGCTTGAGTTTATACCCAGATAGGGTTATCCGATGTAATTGCTTTGGCTTTAATATAAACAAAATTCTTCTTCATTTGGCATTATTTGACCCTGCTTCCATTTGTCTTTAAAAGCCAATTCAGAGCTTCGAACTGAACAATCTCATCCTTCGAACCTAGACTCAATTGTTTTAAATGAAACACTAAAAGAACCAATTGTGAACTTTTCCAATTTATGGAATAAAGTTGACAGTTTTGGCTAATTTTCAATTAGAACCAGTGCTTCGGATCTAGCAATCTTATACTTAAAGTTTGTTTCAACCATAACCAACACCTGATCATGGTTATTATGATCAATTAGTTTTAAATTTACCACTTTTTGCTTCGAACAACAGTTCATGCTGTTTTAGTTCAACAGACAACCCCCTTTTTTTTTCTTTTTTCTTTTTTCTTTTTTTTATATAAACCAACCATTGGTTTTGATGTTTCGAACACCAAATCTCATCCTTAAAGAATCTCAAGTTTTGCCTCGAAGGACATTACCTTCGTTAAGAAACCTAAAAACAGGTCTTTAAATTCTTTGGAGTAAAACAAACACTCGAGTATTCTTATATTTTTAGGTATGGAAATGTGCTTCGAAGCCGGCTTCTCTGTTTCGAAGCCGTTGTTTTTTGGCTTTTGGCGCTAAAACTTGGCTTCGAAGCCAAATATCTTACTTCAAAGCTAGCCTCAGCATCTGGGCTGTGTTTTCCCTCCAAAAGTATCAATATTGAAGGAAGCTCTTCGTATTCGTACTTCTAGTACTTAACGACTTACGCAATATATTTTCCAGACACAAAAGCTTTAAAAACCCTTTTGTTTCGTGCTCTGAAATCACTTGCTCTTTTAACGCACAAACCCTTCTTTCTACCGATCTTCTGCTTCTCTCTATTTCCTTTCTCAGCTTCACTTTCTGGAAAAGCGTACTATCAATGGCTTCTTCTTCAGTGTCAGTCGTAGAGCGTGTGAGCCCTTCTGTAACCCTGAAGAGGATCATTGATGCAGAATGTGAGAAGTACAAAGCTGGGGAGAAAAGCGCTATCGATGGACGCATCTTCGTCCCTCGTCGTCATGTGCAGCAAGACTACGTGCTTGGGCCCATATTCAAAGAGATCCTTACTGATCTCCCAGCCCTATATCCTCATCTGGAAAACCAATGTCTCCTTTACGAAGGTGGTCTTGACTGGAGGAACTGGAGGATAAATCGCCCCCACCGATGTTGGCCCACAGTGAGACCGGAGTGGCAAGAATGGTATGACCGGGTTGTTCCTACTAGAACTCTGGACCTTCAAGAACTCTACCTTCTCGATGCTCTCCGACTATCCAGGGTAACTATCTCAGAGGACCCTTTCCTTATTCCTACTGCCTTAGGTTTTTGGAATCCTATCTTTAATTTCTTTCAATTTAGATGCGGGATGATGGCCCCTACTGTTCTTAACATTTGCCATCTACTAGGATTATCCTCCATTGGTACCCCATTTGGACCAGATTACCCTGACTCAACAGTCCCTTTCTCTCTCTCCTCTCTTAACTCATCCTATAGTGATTTTGCTAAGGCTGAGAATAAAAGATAGGGCCCTGTGACTGATAGGGAATTCTTTTCTTTCTTATTGTATTGGCTTTGCAAATTCCTCTTCTGCACCTCCTCTCAGAGAATCATGCCTGAATTTGCCCCTCTTGCCAAAGCCTTTGTTTTACAAAAAAATGTGGCTTTAGCCCCACATGTTCTAGGTCATGTATATAGAGTCTGCTCCATTTTCTGTGAGAAACCCTTAGATGCTAATCAAGAGGGGCCATTCTGGATCCTTCAGTTTTGGCTTTTTACCTATTTCACTGAGTTACAATCTAAATGCCTTAAATTTTCTGAGCCAAACCCTCTTACTCATGGCATAAGGCTGACCAATGCTTTAATTTATCCCTCTACCTTTGCTTTTTACTTCTCTTTCTTCCACCAACTTCCAGCTTCCCTTCCTACTTACCGTTTCCGTCCCTTCGAACCCACCATTAGTCCATCTTGGTTGAAGAATTTCCTAAGTGACAGGTCCTGTGCTTCACATATTCACAAAGAGATATGGGCCTCCATTCTGATCCCCAGAGAGTTATTTATTGGGACTTTGAACCCCAAGGCCTACAAATGCATCGCTGAGCCCTACTGTCCTGCTCAATTTGCTAGACAATTTAGCTTCACACAAGGGGTCCCAATATCTCTCTGCAGTAACACAAATCTCAGTCTTACTAGAAGGGATCTGAAAGTGCGGAAGTCCAGGCTAGAAGAAGCAACTTTCAAGTTCATAGATGACTTGGTCAATTTCGAGTATACCCCTTTCATTCCTCAAGGTACCCTATTGAAGAGATACCAACACTGGTGGGTGACCAACATGGAAATCTACTTGGCCATTTCACCTCAAAACCTACTAATGGTGTTAGATGTGGCCAAGCCCAAAGGAGCTGGAATTGTCACTTCTTCCACTGTTTCTGTTGCAGTACATGCTACAACCCAATCTGCTCCTGCTACCTCAACTCCTCCTAGAGTTACTCGGGTTGCCTCGAAGAAAGGTATATATCCTTGTCTCTTCTCCTTTTGTTTTCTTCATAATGTATTCATATTGCATTTAGCCTTATCTTTAGTTCTTCTTTTGTGGAGGTGGCTAACAACAAAAGAAAAGGAGACTCCTTGAGCTTGAAAAGGAAACACCCGATATTCAAGCAGAAGAAGAAGAAGCAGATCAAGAGCAAGAGTCGCCCTTGACAAGAAAGAAAAGAGTAATCATCTCTTCCTCTGACTTGGTTAGAAATGAGACAACTGCCAGAGAAATAGAAGAGGAGCTCATTTCTTCGGAATCCAGATCCCAGATTGAAGAAGTTGAGAAGGAAATTGAAAAGGAGCAGACCACGCCAATACAGAGAAAAAAGAAAAGAAAGGTGACTGTCTCTCCTTCTGATATGGTCGAAGACTCCGATTCCGAGACAATTGCCAAGCAATGGAAAAGAGAAAGAAAGTGACTGCTTATGCTACCAACTTGGTTGAAGATACCATCCATGAAGCAGCTGTCAAGGTAGTAGAACAAGAACATTCTAAGGCCATGATTGTCTTCGAGAGAGCTGAGAAGAGACGGCAGCAAAAACTTCTGAGAGATGAAGCTGCTGCTGTTAATGCACTACAAAGGGAAATTGCAAGAAGGCAACAAACTGCCAGACATTACTCCCTTCGTAGTTCTCTCATCATTGCCGACACTTCTGGAGCAAGTAATTTCTTTCATACTTCTGCTGTTTTTCCCTTGTCAGCCTTTGGTATTGAAGTTTAACATTGCTTTACATTTCTTCTTCTTGCAGCAGCAACTACTGAGTTCATCTTTCCAATGAGGCCTCCCTCAGTTTCACTTGAGGTTGATCAAATGCAGGATGTGAGGGCTATTCAGATCATACTTCCACTTCCAAGGTCTACACTTCTTGCATTTTTCCTGAGGCTAAGCATTCTTGCACTTCTTTCTCTTGGTTTGACTCCACATCTTTCCCACTTGACCCTCGACTTTCCTCAATTTACTTCTCTATCAAGCCTTGCTCCTCCTCCTCCTTCCAAGGAAATTCCAACTACTACCCCATCTCTGATGGCAGTTGATTCTCCTATTAAGGGTGCTGGCAGCTCTCCAACCCGTGGTTTATCACCTTTACCTAGCTCCAGCCCTTCTTCACTTGATTCATTGGTGGCCAGGACGATGGAGACTGCTAAAGATGCCTCACCCATTTCTCTCATCCCTATACAGTCTTCTGTGTCTTCCACCACAGCTCTTTCTGCGCCCCTTATGTCTAATGATGAGGTTGATGTCTTCGAAGCAAGACTAGCTAGTTTCTTCAACATCCCCTCTACTTCTCCAGCATTCGATGAGGAAGCTGAGCCATTAGTTTTGGCTGACTCTTTGTTGGAAATTTTTGAGAGCTTTTCTCTCTCCAGCAGCAAGCCTTTTGTACCTTTGATAGACTTAGACACCTACCTGGAACTGTTAATTTCCTTTTCGATGATTCCCTTCGAGGCTCTACAAAGGCCTATAATCAGAAATGGGTTTCTTCAGTGCTGCAAAATTGCTGAGCAGTCCGGCATGAATGTCTCAAGTCACCTATCCCGGGCAGCAGCTACTATCGACTTCTATATCAGCATTTGTCATGCTGCCAAGGCTGCGGATGAGAAATTGGTTAGAGACCAGAGTTTTGTTTCCTAAGTGCATACTGAAGTGTCAAAGCTTAAGGAACAACACTCCTCTGCCTCTCACTTTCGAATTCAGCTACTGGAGAGGAAAGCTCAACTTGAAGAGGAACTTTCTGCAGTGAACCAGGCCTTAGTCCGAACTGACATCAAACTGCAAATCACCAACCAAGGATTGGCCGATCAAAAAGGGAGACATGGCTGCAGTTATTCAACTATTTTCATCATTTACCTATAGGAAATCTATTGTACAAAAACAATTAAAACATTGTAATGATTTTTGGGCCAATTTGTGGCGCGATGTACTTGACTCTTTATGAAAAAACAAATTCTTGTTTATCATCTGAGTAATCTTGTGTTCTTGTACTTAGTGTTTATTTTATTCCTTGTGTTTCCCAAATAGTTGGAAAATAAGGCTTCAAATATCTGCCATTAATCTTTTTGGGATGCACATAACCATTCAAATTTCTCAAATGGTATGCTCCAAAAGGCAGAACTCTATGAATTTGATATGGTCGTTCCCAGTTAGGTGACCATTTTCCAAACTTATGGCTTTTAATTCCTATTGGAAATATTGTCTTCCATACCAAATCACCTTCATCAAAGCCAATGTATTTGACTTTCTTATTATAATTTTTGGCTGCTTTCTTCTTCTGAAAGAGAATGTTATTTAATGCCAGAATTCTAGCTTCATCTATGCTTTCTAACTCCAAGCACATACTCTGATGGTACTGCTCAGGATCCAACTGGTCTTGGGATCTTACCCTCAGGGACTTAACATTGATCTCCACAGGTAACACTGCAACATGCCCATAAACTAAGGCATAAGGAGTGACTCATGTGCTTGACCTTAGGGAAGTTCTGTAAGCCCACGATACATCCAACAGTAAGTTATGCCAATCCCTAGGATTATTTTCCACAATCTTTTGTATTCCTTTCTTCAAGGACTTATTGGATGATTCAGCTTGACCATTGGCTTGTGCATAATATGGGGTGGAATTAATAAGGCTAATTCCAAACTCGGCCACAAAAGACTTCACCATTTTCTCATCAAAAACAGTCCCATTATCAACCGTTATAGTTTGTGGGATGTCAAATCTATGGATCAAATCTTTAATGAACCCAATAACCTCTGTCTGGTCTACAGCTTTGTATGGCTTAGTTTCGACCCACTTAGTGAAATAATCGGTGGCCACTAGAATGAAACAATGGTGCTTCGAAGAAGGTGGATGTATTTTTCCCATCATGTCCATGGCCCATCCTCTGAATGGCCAAGGCTTCACTACTGCATGTAAGTCAGTTATGGGCACATGCCTTATTGCGCCATGCTTTTGACATGCCTGGCATCCCTTTGCATATTCTATGCAGTCTTTAAGGATAATTGGGCAATAGTAGGAATGCCTTCAAAGCAACCATCTCATCTTTACACCAAGCTGATGAGCACCACAGATGCCTTCATGAACCTCAGCCATAGCTGTTAATGCTTCTTTTGGGCCTAAACATTCTAATAATAAGCCATCTCCCCCTCTCTTGTAGAGGGCATTACCATATATCATATATTGCATAGACTGCAATTTAATTTTTCTGTTGTCTTTCGAAGATGGACCAGCCAAGTAATGCATTATTGGATACCTCCAATCTTGTTCTTGTAAGTCATTATCATTGACTTCCAAGACCACATTCCTTTTATTCAAAGGTGGTATTAACTTCTAGTATGTTGTTTGGCTTATATCCCTTTGGGCATTATCCCTTCTCTTGAAATTCGAAACTTTATGAGCCACATCATTAGCTCTATTATTCAAGAACCTTGGGACATGAGTTATATTTGCTGTTTGAAATTGAGAAAGCAGATGTAATGCAACAACATAGTATGGCAAAATGCTTATGCTTTGACATTTGAAAATCTCTTTCACTTGATTAACCACTAATTGAGAGTCACCAAATATGTCGACTGCATGAACTTGTAATCCAATAAGAATTTCTAGTCCCACTATTAAGGCTTCATACTCAGCTTGGTTATTGGAACAAATAGCTTCATCCACTCTGAAACCATGTGTGGTTTCTATTCCTTGTGGTGACTTAATCACTATACCAATTCCAGTTAGGCCATTGGCTTTCGATCCATCGAACCACATTTGCCATGGCTCGACACTAGCCATACCAAGTTCCATTATCTCTTGCCTCTCTGTTTGAGATGGATGGTCTACCAAAAAATTGGCTAAAACTTGTCCTTTCACTGCCTTTTGGGGAACATATTCTAAGTGAAATTCTGACAAGGCTAATACCTATTTTCCAATTCTTCCCCTCAACATAGGTCTAGATAACATATATTTAACCAAATCTGTGGTTGCAATTACCAAGACAGTTGTAGGCAAAAGGTAATATCTTAATTTCATTGCAGCAAAATACAGCGCAAGGCAAAGCTTTTCTACAGCTAAATATTTACATTCACAAGAATTTAAAAACCTACTAAGGTAATAAACAGCTTACTCCTTGCCTTCTTCATTGTCTTGGGCTAAGAAAGCTCCCAATGAATCTTCTGCTGCGGCTATGTACAACTTCAAAGGCTTAACGCCATTTGGTGGCATCAGTACCGGAGGGTTGGCCAAGTAGGCTTTGATTCCATCGAAAAGCAGATTTGGATGCTGCCGAAAATTCCTCTTCATCTTTCAACCTTTTCATAAGTGTATAGAATAACTTAAGTTTTCCCTCGCAGTGTTAGAAATGAAATCTTTCGAAGAAAAGTTAACCTCGCTCCAAAGGACTTTTGATAATTCTTTCTTAGCTTGATGGAGGTTCTGGCTTCAAAATGATGGCTTTGCTTTATTCTGGTCAATCTGTATTCGTCTTGTAGTTACTACATAGCCAAGAAGTTTCCAGATGATACGCCAAAAGCACACTTAAGAGATTAAGCCTTCATTGAAACTTTTCTCATTCTTTCAAAGGCTGCTTCTAAGGTGAAACCAGATGAGTTCCTCCAATGGGATTGGGAATTTAACTACAATGTTCATCAATATAAACACTCTAAATACCCTCCAATAAGGGTCCATGAAAGATAGTGTTCATAGCCCTCTGATATGTGGCCCCAGCATTTTTTAGGCCAAATGGCATTTTAACCCATTCGAAGATCCCAATATTCCCAGGACATCTGAATGTTGTCTTGTGAACATCCTCCTCCGCAATGCAGATTTGGTTGTAACCAGAGTGCCCATCCATCATTGATAAAATTTGATGCCCTTTTGAACTGTCCACCAGCAAATCTACTATAGGCATAGGATATTCATCTTTTGGAGTTGCTAGATTTAGGTTTCTAAAATCGATGCATACCCTCATTTTACTATTCTTCTTAATTACAGGCACAATATTAGATAGCCATTCAACATACCTGGCTGTCCTGATAAAGCCTGCCTTGAGTAGTTTAAGAATTTCTTCCTTAACTTTCTGTATCACTTCTGGACCCATTCTTCTTGGTTTTTATTTGTATGGCTTGAAGTTAGGCTTCATAGGAAGCCTATGTTCCACTAATGACCTATCCAATCCTGGTAGTTCATTATAAGGCCATGCGAAACAATCTTTATATCTCCTCAGTATAACCAACAACTGGTTCCTGTCAAAAGTATTCAACCGAGCACTTATATAAATGGGTTGTTGTACAGAACCTTCCCCTAAATTTATTTCTTCTAAGGGGTCTTGTATCTGAGTACTTACTGGAACTCCTTCTTTGATTCCTTCTAGCTTCGAAGCAATCTCCCTGCTACGTTCTGTTCCCAAGTTCTTTGATTCAACCTCTTTACCCTCCTCCTCATAGGCGAAGTTTGTCCACAAGGCTTCTTCTTCCTGTATTTCTTGGACTTTTGTTTCTATGTCCAGTGCACAGTATTTATCAAGGGTCAAAACTCTGGCTTGTTGCTGCTCCTGCTTGTAGCCAATTGTCATGACTTCTTTCTCTTGCTCCCGCACTTTCTAGATTATTGACTTTACATCCAATATTGAAAACTTAATTAAAGCCAAAGACTTGGCTTCTGGTGCTTTATCTTGCTGCCTATAACCAGGCATCATTGTCATCTTTAACGACCACCTCTTCATCAGCACTCTCCTGGACTAAGTGCTTCAGGTGTGTCACTTCCTTATCAGTCGTTACTTCAGCTGAGCCATCAGATTTTATCAGTATACTTAGCGGAGTCACTCCCTCAATATACAACTTGGCTTCTGCAAATTCTGCGCAGGCTATGAAAGGTTAAGGATCTGTATCAATTTCCTCCGTCTCCCCATTGCCTAGAGCCATTATCATTTTTTGATGCAAAGAGGAAGGCACACATTTGTTAGTGTGGATCCAATCTCTACCAAGTAAAGCATTGTACTTCGCATTGCTGTCGATGACGAAAAACGCCGTCATGCAGTCCCTGGCTCCCACACTCAGGTTGATGGGTAGAATTCCCTGGGCCATCTGTTTGTCCCCAGCAACACCAGCAATGGTTGTACTGGTTGGGATTAACCTGGGATTCCTTTTCCCTAATTTCTTCAAGGAAGATTTCGGTAGTAAGTTCACTGCTGCCCCATTATCCACTAAGACTCAGTTCAACTGTATCCCATCGAAGAAGGCCTTAATATACAAAGGCTTAACATGTTGTGTCATAGAATTCGAGGGATATTCAAAAGGATACGAGAGGTTAATACTTACCACTTCTTCAGTCTCATACTCAGTTTCCATTGGGGTAACCATTCCAAAATTATCTTGTACCATACTCACTTGTGAGTCTTCACTAGAGACTGGAATTACGTCAATTTCTTGACCATCTTGGTTCTCATCTCCAGCTTGGAACTCATGAGGTAGTATATGCACCATGTTTACTGATACTGGAGGAAACGAGCCAAACTGGATGGCTGGCTGTACCTGTTTCCCCTTTTGACTACCTTGGTCAGTTACCTCAGAAGCATCCTGCATGCTGCATTCTGGCACTTCATTGCTAACAGGTTCCTTCGAATGGTTTTCCTCGACTGGTTTTTCAACCAAAAATGTTTGCTCGGCCAAGAAGGCTTCAAACATTTCTTCTTCCACCATGTCTTTCTTTTGGCTTATGCCAATTTCTTCTTCCGTCTCGCTACCACTCTCCATTAGAGCTTTCTCCAATCCTGCTAAGCTAGCCTTCTCTATGACTTTTAGTTCAGAATGGACCTTAGCCAACTGTTCTCTGCTGCAACCCACCTTGCTTTGTAGAGTTGGCTTTAGAGTATGGTCTGGCTTTGGATTCTTCTTTCCTTCGGTCTGGATCAATGAAGAACTCTCTCCACTTTCTTTCAGGTCTTGCTGGTACTGGATGTACCTACGCTGAATTTTCCTCCTTTGTGATCTGGAAATTACGGGGACCATATTTGGTTCCTTCGTTCTTGGGTGTTTCAGCAATACCCAATTGTTGGGGGCTACCAAAGGAGGCTTAACCATCCTACCTTGGTTTCTAACATTTCTTTGGGTAGGCACTTCCCTAGGTTTGTTCTGCATCACAAACCAATCTGGAACCCCAGGTACCCACGAACTTACTGACCTTGAGCTGCCCTTTTCTTCCTTCGAGGCCACCTTCGAAGCCGACTGTGAAGGCAATTGCTTGGCCCTGACTTCAAGCTTCGAGCCTGATTCAGGCCTTCGATGAAGGTGATCACTTTCTACCCTCCGTGAGGCTGGTCTAAAGGGCCAATCTCTAGCTTTGATCCTAAAACCTGAACTCTTCTCCAGTCTTCTTTCAGAATAACTGCTCTCCATTCTGTAGTAGTTAGGTGGCCTGGACTCATATAAGGGTCTCTTGCCTTTAGCATGTATTCTATCAACTGCAGGCTCAACCACTATTGGCCGCTGCCTAACATTAGCCGGATACGACCTTTTATTATAAGCATTGGTTGGTTTAGGACGCCTCTGCACATCCCTGTAATATTGCTTCCCATCAACCGGAAGGCCTTTCAACCACTTATAACTCAGTCTGCACCTGGGACACATCCTCTGCATTACGGCTGCCTCTAGGGAGTCGTCATCATGTGCTTCTTCATCAGAGTCTTCCCTCTGGTGTGAGAAATCTTGTCCAATAGCTGGCAGATTTTTGATGTCCTTCTTGGTAGTTGTCTGATTGGCAATATGCATCTGCATATTGACCTCTTCCAATTCCTACAGAGATAAATTCTGAAAGTTTGGTACAACAACATTAGATGCGCTTTCTCCAACCTCTGGAAATGGATTACTGTCGATCCCCATGGCCTTTTCTGTTTTGGCTGGGAATTTCAAACTTCCTTTTTGAATTTGTTCTTGAATCCTGTCTCGAAAAACAATCCAGTTTTTAGTCGAGTGAGACCAAGAGTTATGCCATTTATAATAGACTTTTCCCTTAAGTTCATCAGAAAATGGAAGTTTTACTCCTTTTAGTAACTTAAGGAAGTTGGCCGTAAGTAAATAATAAAAAATGTCATCTGCTTTAATTAAATCGAAAGAGTACTTCCTATGAAGGTCTTTCTTTTTAAACTGTTGGTCAATTATTGAATCCTTATGAATTAATGCTTCACAGATTACAGGTTCTTTCTCCACAATCTCAGCTGCATCAATCTCATAATTAGGATCTCTATAGTATGTCTTGTACGATGCATTATTTCGATCTTGTTCCTCCTCTAGTAATGCTTCATATCTAGACACCTTATAGGTCAGTTCCACCAGGTCTCTGAATTTGGTTGAGTCAAACTTCTTTCGAACCCTGAACTCTAAGCCATTTTGGGCTAATCTTACGAATTCTGGCTCTAGCAAGATAACCCTACATTTATTTCGAGCCCTTTTAAATCTGACAATAAACTGAGTAGCCTTCTCTTCAGGCCTTTGACTCAACCTTGCCAAGTCTGCCATGGAAACTTCTGGCTCTAATTGGAAGAATTGGGCATGAAATGCCTCTTCCATTTGTTGCCAAGTCTGGATAGAACTAGGTGTAAGGTTAATGTACCATACAAATGCTCTCCCAGTTAGAGAGTTTGGGAATAGTCTCAACTTCATATAGTCATGATTGGTAAATTCACCACATTGAGCAGCAAATCTAGCAATATACTCTACAGTTGATTGGTTTCCGTTTCCATAAAAAATGACAAAATCTGGTATCCTGAAACACCTTGGGTATTCATGTACCCTGTCGACCCATTCTGGGTATGGTTTTCTGTACACAGGAGTTTGGACCCCCAAGCCATTAGTCCACACATCTCCCTAACAATATCAGCAATTTGGTCCCTAGGGACCATATTTTGTGCTTGCTGAACCACTATTGGGGGAACAAACATAGGATTTGGTGGACAAACTTGTGCTTGTGGTCCTCTTGGTCCATAGGGTGGTATATTTGGGACTGGTTGTCCCTGTGGTACAGGTTGCTGTTGGGGGTGTGGGTAACCTCTTTGAGCCTATCCTGCGAAGGGACCTGCGAAAGGTGCTGGAGCAGGTGTTATATCCCTTCCATTTGTGGGAAAACCTTTTAATCCCCCGGGTATAAACTCGAATAAGGGGTTATTGTACCCCCTAGTGCCAGGTATGGCTTCAAACGTGGGATTTGGAACCATTCTTATGCCATTTTCTTGTACTGGGCCAGATCCACCAACTTGCATGGCTTCACTGTTAAACATTGAGGCATTTTGGCCTGCTATAGGCCTCGAAATAGGTTCGTACCAAGACTGAGGTGGTGGTCTTTCATGACTCTGATTACTAGTTTGACCATTAGAATGTCCATTAACTTGCATAGGCTGTTTATCTCTAGCCAATCTTTGTTGAGGGACATTTACTTCCTCTATGTGTCTTGCATTTGTTGGTTGGTGGTTATTCATTCGATCCAAAAAGAATGTTGCCCACCTTTCCATTGTGTTCATTAATTGCTGTCCCATGGTATCTACTAGGCCATCCCATGGATTTATTGGCTGAGTAGATGGCACAGTGGACGGTCCAATTTCTTGGTTTCGTCCAATACTATGAACATGTGGTTCTTGATCCGAAGTGCTGGTCTGTTCGACCAAAGGTTCTGATAAAATAAGAGTTTTCACAGGATGTGTTATCACATTATCTCCTGGATTAGGTATTTCTATCTCTCCTTCCACGCCTTCTTCCAAGCGTTCATTTTCTCCTTGTCTCCTACGTCTAGCCATTTCAATTGGTCCCACCGGGCGTGCCAAAAATATATGTTGGCTTTTTGGCTTTCGAAGGTTATTTTTGTAATTGTGAGCGTGCCAGCAAGGATTAATCAGTCCTTACAGAATTTTAATTGCCAACCAATTATCAGACGATTGTGTTGTAGTTCTTTCAACCTCAATGAAGAAGACTTTTACTGGTGGCTTGATTTAAGAGAATTTAAGCACAAGAACAGTTAAATAAAGAGCAATTGAAGCATTTCATTAGTATGAAAAACTTACAATGATCCAAATTCAGCCTCGTAGAGGTTTACAGCGATAATTTATTTGAAACTACTCCTATGAATGAAATGCAGTGCAGGAATTTAAAGTACAGGAATGTAAAGAACAGGAAATATAAAAACTGGAAAGAAATATGTAAAGTAAGACTAGTTTGTTGGATCTAAGTCTAGCCGTTTTTCTGGGGTCTTCCCTGCTATTTATACTCCTCAAAGATGATCATCAAACTGTACTTCAAACTGTCAAACTGCTCCTCCGTGATCACTGATCATGCTGCCTTATAAGTAGTTCCACTACACCATCACTTGCAGTTAAGCTTCCCTCCTATATTTGAATTTGAATGTGAGTAACTGTTGAAGCAGCGTCACTTTGCATCTCTTTGTTGATCCAATGTTACTCGGACCACGCAATAGACAATATCAACTGTCACGTGTACGATCAGGATCGAAGACTTGAACAGTCTTCCTATATTACCCTTACTCTGCCACGCGTCGAACTGTAACTGGTCTTTTACAAAATATGTAGCCAACAGAAGGATATAGAGTCCGCCTGGACTCCTAATCCGACCTACCAATTTTCAACCAAATAATGCATTACTTCATGGAATCGACATCGAGTCATATCCATAGTTTGAATATCACCACACAAACAACGCCTACGTAAAAATTATCATACATAAATCTACGTGTTTTATATTATTCATACTAGTCGTTCACATGCGCAATGTGTGTAATTTAAATAAAAATATATATTTATTATATATATTGTCTAATAATATTAATTTCATTTTACAATCATTTTATTTAACTAAACACTACCTAAAAGTGTAAAAATATATCAATGATCAAATTTTTAAAAATTCAAACATTTTGAGTTTTTAGACTTTTAAACAAAAATATTAAACATTAACAAAAAAAAAATTAACGAAATGGTTATAAAAGTAAAACTATTACAAGACCTTAAAATAAAATAATAATAATAATAATAATAAATATAATAAAAAAAGCAAAAAAACACAAAAAAAAATATAAGGAAATTTATCACGTACAAAGCACGTGTACCACCAGTAGCTATAATGAGAAGTAAAAAATGGTGCCATATAATTTTATGTATTTATTTTCACTTCAAAGTGCTTCATAAATGTTTTAACAGCAAATTGTGTTTGAAACAAATGTTTGAGTTGGGTATTTTTATTTAAAAATAAAACTTATATTTCAATTATTTTTTACTTTACTTTTTCTTTTCTTTTTTTTCCTTCTACAAATCCCAACCTTGAATGAACCAAACATAACCTTATACATCTTACAAAAAACGAACTAATGTTTCCCATCTTTCCAGAAAAAAAAAAAACCACGTGGGCTCAAAAAGCCCAGCCCATTAATCCAACTTTTAAAATTTGGACCAATATGTGGGCAAAAGGCCCAATGGCCTTTAGTCATTACTAAAACCCACGTTGAGGAGGATGGTGCAACTCCCACTATAATGGGCCTAGGCTTAGATTTCAATCGATCTCTTTTCTTTTCTTTCTTTCCCTCTTCTGCCTTGCCTTTAGAATTTGTCTAGTATGTCTCACCTACTATGTGACTGTATATTCATCTAATAATAAAAGGATACATAATTATTTGGCTTAAAATATGAGAGAAAAAAGTTTAAAGTAGTTGGAATAGGTAGATGACATATAAAAATTTGATCTTGTTACTTTGTAATTTGACAAGATTTAGTGGGTGTTTGGGAAGTTGTTATTTTAGTAAGTTTTTTTAGTTTTTGATTATTTTTGGAGGAAAAAAATTTTGTATTTGGAAAGATAGTTTGATTTTTTTGTAATTGGATATGATATTTGTGAGTGAAAAAGTAAATGATTATGGATTTGATGTGATATTTTGTCTGGATTTTTTTTTTTTAGTTTTTTAACCTATTTTGTCTTTTAGCAAAAAACTAAACAAAAAAAAACTCTTCCCAAACACCGCCTTTATAATAAAAAAAATATATCACCCTGTCTATGAAAGAAAATATAAAAAATATTAGATAAAATATAAAGTTATAATACCAAATAAAAAAATAAAACCAACTACAACAAAGTATCGGTCAAATATTACTTTTTTTGCATTTGTAGATGTAAAATTACTAATTAAGCATTGGTAATCTATCTTAAATTTAGATTGTAAATTTTAGATTAGTTAGACCATGTCCTTTTTTTTTTAGCTTACTAAAAATACGCTAAGAGCTAAAATTAGTTGGGAACTCCTTTTACTTAGGGATAAGTTACAATGACTACTCAATAAGTTTCATAAATTTGACATAATTACGATAAATTATTCAAGGCCCTTAGTGTTAGCATTGAATAATTTCTCATTACACTAATTTCTCTTTTAGTAAAATTAATATAGAGGTGTATAGATATATGAATAAACAACGCTAACATTTTAGTACAAAATATATAACAATATCATTTTTCCATCTATAATGAATTATTGATAAAAATAGGCCAACTATTATACAAATTAAAATATTAGTGTACAAATTGAGTATTTAAATAAAACAAACAAATTCATATTTGATTCAATTGATTTACAGAATACAAAATCATGGGACTATATCATACAACTTAATGAACAGAAATATTCAACAAAATAAAATACTAAAATAAAATAGTAAAAGAAAGCAAATCGAAACTTGTGTGATACCACAGTCTCCTTAAAACAGATTCGCCGCATCATCGTGAGTGTTGAAGGTATATCGACATTTGTCTCTCAAAATACGACGGTTAGAACCTGTTAATGCAGAAGCACCTTCTGTTTAGCTCCAACAAACTGACAACGACAGCACTCTCTCACACAAGAAGAAGAATATTATAGAAGCAGACTAACTATAATATGAGAGCAAAGAATTTCTGTATGACAAACAAATTTATGCAAAACTGCCCAACTAATGCAGCAAAACTAATATGATAATTGGTGTATAAGTTATACACTCTATATACACATGCAAATAGACCTAGTCCAAAAACGATTAGGTTGATGGGCCACCAATCCGACCCAGCCTAAACTTAACCCATTTCAACAAGGCTCAAGCCTAAGCTCAAGTCCAAAGATCTATGACCCATGGACCCTGGACCCAGACCTGGCCTAATCCGGGCAAGCAGGTGGGTGGCGAGTACGCATGTGGCAATTTTTGCATAACCAACTTGGACCATAGTTTTGGCCCAAACCCTTCTTTGAAACATCCATAACTCACTTCCTTTAGAAAATTTGGATACCCCAAAGGGCGGATGCCTTTATCCAAAACCTACGATTTAAATATCCATCAATATTTTCCTCTACAATCAATGTGGAATAGGTGGTTTATACATTATTTTCAATACCTCATTCATGAGGCCAACTTTATGAGACAATTTCTCATTCAACTCTCAATGGTTTTTGGTCATTCTTTTTGTGGTGTAAAGATCTTATTACAAAGAATCTAAACTCATTTGATCTCACCCCAACCAATGGTTGGGACCTACTTTAATTTCACATTAAAATCACCATAAATCATTTTTTTCCAACAATCCCCCACATAAATAAAAAATGACCGAATGAAGAAAAACGGACAACGTTTAACAACAAAGACTCAAAGAGAGAGCATATAAGCTAACCCTACATCAAAAAGAGTAACTGTTGGTCTTGAACCTTTCGTAGTGAAAGCCTATCAGATTTACTGGCTGACTAGTGAATGTGATACCTTGAACTGTTTTACCGTTTATATAAACTGAGACAATAGACCTTACACAAGAGTTAGTCCAACCATTGTTCTTATTCTCACTGGTGTGTCCGGTATGGCCCTGGAACACTAGTATGGTTCAGTGAGTATTTTTAAAGAATTCGGCCTTACTAATTCTTAAATAAGCGGCCTTACTTTGCGCTTACATAGGTGACCTATGTAAGGTATCTCATCATATCACGGTTGACCATTCACATCACTTAGGTCATTAATAGTATTAGCTTATCCTTCCAACCTCACAGGTATCACTGTATAAAGGAATGCGCATGAGTATTTACCTCTTCAGTAACTCACTCATTACATGCAATTAAGTTATCCATTTGAACCTAGATCTTGGTTGGATTTTTTTCTTTAAAAATTCATTTTTGAGCCTTTTTTTCCCCGTTTTGTAAATTTTTATTTTGGGTTCTTTTCTCCCCCATTATCTAAAATGCTCAACATTAATAATTAATGAATTAAAATTTATAAAATTAAAAACACAACAAAATCAATTCCTAACATAAGCAAATCATTCAAAATCCTAAACTTTTAAATAAAATCATAAACTAACACAAGCACATCTTTCAAAATTCTAAACTAAATTATCAAAATCATTCACTACCTAACAATACAATTAAAATAAAATTATTCAAAATCCTAAACTTACCTAAAAAATCAATGGTCCTGGTTTTTTTTTTTTTTTTAAAAAGTTTCTAAGTGCAGGCGGGTTCTTACGAGCGCGGGTAAAACCCGCAACCCGCAATAATGTCATATTACAAACTGCATCCGCCCGCATTGTATCTACGAAACCGTCCATTTCTATACAGATCGGTTCAGGTTGGGCAGATTGGGCAGATTGGGTAGTTCGAATAATTCTATTGCCAGCCCTAGTCATAATGATTATAGAACTCTCAAAAGCACATCACAGAAAACACATTCTCAGATCATCATATTAGCAAAAATCAATGTAACTATATAAAATTATGAGACTAGCTGTATTTCTTCAAACCTCAATAAACGTTAGTGTAATTTACCCTCAATTTTATTAGAATTTGTAGTTTGAGGGGACTGGCTTTGCTTTAAGGTCGGCCTGTCATAGGATTCACACAAAAAACAAGACCCATATAATTATCTGAAGAAATTTGATTTGCTTTTGAATTGATTTATATATTTTTAGCCTTATATATTTATAAGATCAAAACTACCACATAAGCTATTAATTGATGAACATCACAAAACTGATGTATAAAGGGAATATATTAATTCGGTACTCTCTACATATAAAATTGTATATTGGAAAAAACAGAAAGCATAGAAAGGCTCATATGAATTTAATAAGATGAAAATAATAAGACCCCGTTTGTTTTGGGTGAAAGAGAGGGTATTGGGATTGCTAATACCAAGGTATTAGTAATAGCCTTGTTTGTTTTGGGAGAAGGCCTTGGGACTATTAGTCCCTTGGTATGTTTGTTTGGGCGGATTGGATTAGCATTCCCATGACTAATAGTCCTAGAACTACGAATCCGTTGGATTATGTATCCTATCTTAACTAATAGTCAAGTTTAAAATAATTAGTCCGTCCTTCAATTGTTTAACCAAACATTGGATTAATAATTTTATTGGACTATTAGTCCAATCCCAAGCTCATGTCCACCCAAACAAACATAATTGGTAAGGAGCAGGTAGAGATGGTATTAGAAAAATAGTGAGGGGATTAGAAATTTTTTTATTTTTTTTATTTTTTATATATGGGAAATTTTTTTTAAAATATAATTTTTAATTTTTTATATTTTTTAATTTGTTTTATTATTTTATATAAAAATAATTTAACAATTCCTCACTACTAATCCCCTCACTATCAATCCCCTCACTATTAATCCCCTCACTATCAATCCACTCCATTCTATCTCCCAAAACAAACGGAAGAATAAACTATCCCTAAGAGCATCCATACTAACTTTTTCAAATTTTTAGTCAAATTAAAGTTATTTTGTTATTTTAACTAGTCATCTTTTAACATCTACTACATCAAACTCTCTATTCTAACTTATTCTTATTAAATATTATTTTCTTATTATGTTTATTAGTCTTTCCTTTTTATTAAATTGATAAGTTACCAGTCAAACAATTCTTAAAATTAAAAAAAAAAAATTGCCATTGACCGATTGACCAGTCGGACTTCCTGGTAGATATCTGGTAACACACAAGTAACGATAAACAGTATCTCGCTTGTTGTAACGAATTACTGTAACCATCGTAAATTTTGACGAGCTTGAAGCGAGTTTAATGGAGTTGATTTTTCGAAATTTATTAGCTAAAAAATGATTTTGAAAAGCTGGATGAGGATGCTCTAATAGCCCCAACAATCATTAAAACAGTGATTACTCATTTGTTAGTTGGGTCCCAAAACTAAAGAATAATGCTAAGTTTCCAATCTTTAATTATTTGCCAAAAAATCTCTCAATTTATATCTTTCTTTTGCACTTGGAATGTAATAACTATCAATAATTTTGTACCATATTTGTAATTTAAAATTTCGAAAATGAATGAAATCTTCAATTTCAAATTCCATCCATGGGGGATGTTTAGCATGCTCTGAGTTTATTAATTAATAAATAAAAGTGGGCCCAGTGTCCATTTGAATTGTATTTGCTAAATTGTTAAAGATTTAAAACCAATTAAAGCCCCTAATTATTTTTTTATAACTCGGTATTCCACTTAATGACTAACTAATTTGGGGACTAATCATCCACTAACAAGGCCCAATTGTTTGAAGATCCTGATCATGTATAGTGAAAAGCTACTAATCTTGTTTTCTTTTCCCAATAATTTATTTTGTAACTAAACAAGTCAATATTATGTAATGTTTAGAATTTAAAATTTTTAAAGGTAAAATTAATTAAGATAACACATTCTATGAAGAATAAGATAACACATTCTATGAATAATAAAGAAGGATAAAAAATGGATAAATTACAAACACACCTTCTAATGTTTATTTAAAATACAGATTATCCCCTATGATTTGAAAAATTACAAATATTCCCTTGTCATAATTTTTTATTTTTTAATAGAATTAACTGAAAAAAACAAAATTACTAACTGCTCTCCTATACAATGATAAAATTATTTTGAATTATTAATTGAAATAAATTTTTAACGTCATTAAAAACTATTAATTAACTTAATGATTTATTAATAAAAAAAAACATTTGCTATCAAATTGGAAACTTCAGGAGGCAAAATGTAATTTTTAGAACTATAGAAAACAAATCATATTTTAAACAAACTCTAAAAAGTGTATTTATAATTTACCTTAAAAAACTATGTCGCCACAATTGGAAACTATTTTAACTACTAAACTAATTAATTAAAGATAACACATTCTATGAAAAAATAAGGAAGGATAACAGTCCTGCTAGGTAGCTCGAAAAAGCCATGGCTCGGTGGCTCGAGGTGCCAAAACGACGTCATTTTGACACTTTTTTTTTCTTTTTTTCTTTTCTTCTTCATTTCCCTCTCTTTGTTCCTCTTTTTCCTCTTCTTCCTCTGTTCTGAATCCAAACTCAAATCAAAATCCTTTTTTTTTTTTCCTTTTTTCTTCCCCCTCTCTTCTTCATCTTCTTCCTTTGCCCTCTCTTTTTCCTTCCTCTTTCGGCCGGCCAATAGTCTAGAAGAAGAAAGAAGAGAAAGAAAAAGAAAAGAAAAGAAAAGAAGAAGAACATAAAGAGAGAGATTTCAAAAAAAAAGAAAAAAGAACAGAGAGTAGAGAGAGGAGAAAAAGAACAAAAAGAGAGAGAAGAAGGAGAGTAAAGAGAGGAGAACAAAAAGAAAAGAACAGAGAGTAGAGAGAGGAGAATAGATCTCTGTGTGTATACACAGATCTGTGTATACACACAGATGAGGGTAATCCAAAATCAAATCAAAACTCAAAATCAAAACTCAACCCAAAATCAAAATCAAAACCAAACATTTGGCAAAAAAAAAAATTTCCTCTTTGAAACTGGTAACGGAGAAGCGAAAGAAAGAATAATAAAGGGGTTTGCATGAATAATAGCCGAAATCCTTTCAAAACAATACAAGACAAAACTCCATATATATATGACAAGAGAGCGCGAGAGAGAGAAAGCCCACCATCGCAAATTCACAATTCAAAAGGAAGAAGAAGAAGAAGACCAAGGCAGAGGAGGAGAGAAAGAGAGAGAGAGAGGTCGGGCCATTCGAGCCAATTTTTTCAAGCTACGAAACTTTATTGGATAAAAAAAAAAGGGAGTTTATTAATTGTGTTAATACTTGACACTAATAGATTTTGGATAGCCTACTGAAGGTACTCTTATATGTTGAATTCACAAACTATCATGAGGGGATAAAAATCTTGTCACAAAAATATTATTACATACAGATAGGTATCATATGCTAATGCTAATGCCAATATAAATGTTGATGCCATGTAAGTACTTTGTACCAATCACAAATGTAGTACTTGTGCCCTTCAAAGCTTTTGGGAAGTGCATTTGAATCCTTTATTTTATTTTAAAATTTTTTAGTGTTGTTGTATCTTAGTTTTGGAGGAGTACAAATCAATTTAAACTTGTTGGGATTGCTCATTCACGCTTGTTTACGTTGAAAAGTTGTTTGGGAACTTAAAAATCTTGTTCTGGGGTCGACACCGGTCTTGGTGGTGTCGACACCTTCCTTTTGTTGTTGGCCACAAGGGTCGACACCAATCTGGAAGGGTCGACCCTTGTGTGTTGCTGAATCTAGAAATTGCTTGCTGTTTTTTGGTGTCGACACCAGTCTGGGAAGGTTCGACACCTGTGTTGCTTTCAAACATAAGTGTTCTAGCTGTGTTGCAAGGGTCGACACCTGCGAACTTTTTTCCAGATTTCAGTCCGATTTTGGGCCTACTTTTTGGGGATTTTGACTTGATCTTTTGGGTTGACTTTGGGATTTCATTATACTTTGACCTAGCACTATAAATAGGTCCCTCACTTAACATATTCTTTACTTTTTCTTCTCTTTTTCCTTCTCCAAGCCGTAAGACTCTTCCATTCTCTCCAAAATCACTTTTTACTCAAAGATCTTTAGATTTACTCACTTGGAAGCATCTTCTTGCCTTGCTTCTTTGAGATTAAGTGTAGAGCTTATCAAGAGCTTCATTTTGATCTAAGTAGAAGTTGGTTTTGACAACTTTGGAGTTTCAACCTTGTTTTGCTCATCTTCTCTTATAAGCTTGGGTAGGGATTTTCTTTGAGTTATATATATATATATATTTGCAAGATCTAGATGATTTTCAAAATCATCCTTTGATTAGTTTTGAATATTGATTGTTGATTCAAGAAGATGAGTGATTTTGAAAGTGTGTTTACTTTCTTTTTCCTTCTAAAAATAGAAATTTATGTTTTTGAACTATGTTGATAAAAGAAAGATGTTTTTGGTGAGATCTTCTCAAATATTTGAAGATGAATGGTTTTTGGTGAGAAAACCTATAAATTGGGAATTTTTAAGAAAGATGTTGAAAATCTTTAGAATATGTTATATTTATTTTGTGTGCCAAAATAAATGATGTTTGAAAATTGTTTATTTATTACATATAAATTATGGTTTTCCATGGAGTAAGAGAATTGTTGAAGTTTTGGAAATTGTTGTTTAAAAGTGTTGATATTGTCTTGAAATGACTAAGTTGTTGGAAATGTTTGAAATGCAGGAATTATGTTATCCCTTGGATGAATTGAAATAAAAGTATTTATTCATCTTGTGAAATTGCAGTAAAATGAGAAATGAGAATTTTGATCACAATGGGAATATTGTGTGGGAGTATTGAAAGTAAAAGTAATATTGCATTGTATTATTAATCATTGCATTGGCATATCAATTCATTTCATAATGAGGAGCTTTGAAATTTGATTTGAAAACTTTGCATTTAGAAAAGAATGTTGAGAAACAAGTTTTCATGAAATGGTTTTGGGATAAATACGGTGGTAAGTCTTGAAAGGTGGTGTAGATTAGAGGTGTCGAGCCTTCCAGTTAATACTGGTAAAAATGGCAAATTAGAGGTGTCGAGCCTTCCAATTGATACTGGTAAAAATGACAAATTTATAGTACTTGTATGGTCTACTTGCCTACACAGACCTAGGGATTACCAGAGTTATATTTACTGCTCCTTGAGTTAAATTGTTAAGCTTTGAACAATGAAAATTGCATGGCATTATTGAGCATGATGGTTTTCAAAAGATGAAGATGTGATTTATCTGTAAAAAGACATAGCATGGCATATACATTCATCTCTTGAGATTTGTATAAAATATATATACTTTGTGAAGGATTTCCTACTAGGCTTTATGCTCACCCTACGGGATTTTTGTACAAGAAAAGATATGGTGAATCCACCTAACTGAGGGCGTGGAAAGGTGTGTGCGTTGAGAGCACAAGGTTCTTATTTACTGTGATTCTATTTGTAAGCCAAGGGCTTTGTATGTGTGGGTTTGAATAACCGTTGTGTGTAACCGAGCTTAAGCCTTGGAAACTTGTAAACCCTTTGGGGTATTTATTTGTTCATTTACTTGTTGTCGGATTAATGTATTATCGCATGAGGAATTATTTACATTATGAAATGCAAGTGTGGGATTGTATGATTGGTTTTCATTAAAAAGGGCCATGATTATTGTATTGTCACTTGAATATGAAAATTGGAGCGTTACAACTTGGTATCAGAGCTACCGGGTTCGAATACTTGGAGCTCGTGGGAAGTGGTTGTTTTACCACAACGGGTTCATGCTGCATGATAGGTTGCATGATAGGAAGATGTTATACATTTTGTGACTATGTGATAGCATGTCTATGTGGCTATGTGGGTATGGAATTGGACTTTTGGGATGTTGTTTGCGCTTGTTAAATTCCTTGAGGTCTTCTTAAAAGGGTACTTGATCAATACTCGTTCTACTAAGAATTCTTGGTTTTTCGTAGGATGAATTTCATCATGAAAGGATAATCCGTATGTGTTTACATGACTAAGTGCTTATGTGGAGTGAAATAGAAATGTCTATATAGTAGATAATATATAAAACTGTTGTGATTAAATGGGTAAGGCAAGTTGCGGGCACATATGGGTTAGTGTGCTAAATTATTTCTATTGTCCTTTATAGGATGCCAGGAAGAGGTCAAACCCGTGGTGGTAGAGGCAGGAGACGTGGTAGGCTTCGTCGGGGTGTACATGAGATACCGGCCCAAGAGGCTCCGGTGCAAAAGGAAGAGTCAGGCCAAGCTAATGTGGCTGAACAAGTAGAACAAGCGAGTCAAACCACAATGAGGACCCTAGCTCGAGAGATAGCAGGGGCTATGAATTTGTTAAGGGCTGAAAACTAAGCCCGAGAAAACGCCATGGGTTTTCCTACTCGGGAGTTTTTGCCAGCCAAATCGGATGAGTTCCTTGGTGGCCATGAGCCCAAGAAAGTAGATGAGTGGCTCGAACAAACAGTGAAAACATTTAAGATACTTCACATCGAGGATCGTGAACTAAGGGTGACTTTAACAAGTTACTATCTTAAAAGAGATGCGGGTCAATGGTGGTAGTACGCCACGGGTTCAGTGGAGCCGACATGGAAAGCTTTTGTGATTGCTTTCCAAGATAAGTACTTATCTCCCACTGCTAGGGAGAGATTGAGGCAAGAGTTTTTGGACCTCAAACAAAATAACATGTTTGTGGCCGAGTTTGAGACGGCCTTTTCTAGTTTGTCCCAGTTTGCACTGGAGTTGGTAGCAACGGAAGAAGCGTCGTTGCATTGAGTTTAAAAAGAAGTTAAGAACCAAGATCTTGTACAAAGTTGCCGAAAATATGGTTCGGAACTATGCTCGTCTCATGGAGGCGGCGGCACATGTAGAGGTTACTGTGTAGGCTAAGGAGGAGAGACATCGGGGTTCGAGGTCTAGGGGCCAGGAATCCTAGGGGGACTATAGGCAGAATAAGAGGAGTAGGGGCAATTTCTCATCCCAACCCCAGCAGTCTAGATCCACTTTTCCCTTGCCTAGTTCGGGCTCGGGAAAGAGTGCTCAGAGTGGCTTTTCTTGCTTCAAGTGTGGCCAACCGGGTCACAAAGCCTTTCCGTGCCCACAGAAGGAATGGGGGCAGTTGATTTTACCACCACCACCACCTAACCGATCTCAAGGCCAGCCCCAGAATAAAAGTTAGGGGTTTAATTGCTTTCAATGTGGTCAGCCAGGGCACATGAAGAAGGCTTGTCCACAGTTGTGAGGCACATCTGGCGTATCAGGTTCGAGACAGACACAGAGCCACCAGCAAGCTCATTCTGCATAGACCTCACGAGCTAACCAAGGAGCCGTTTCGGCTCAGTCGGTGTACCAGGCCTATGCTCCAAGGGAGGAGCAAATTTATCAGGGGCCATAGGGGCGTATGTATGCTATCACCGCGCCAGAGCAGTCACCGGGATCCTCAGTTATAAGAGGTATTTTGTTATGTGTAATACTTTGGCTAGCGTGTTGATAGATACGGGTGCTTCTCATTCATTTATATCTGTTGCATTTGTTTCTGCATTGGGGTTAAAGGTGTCACAGCTAGCATCTCCGCTCAAAGTAAAGTCACCTGTTGGGGGTATGATTGAATTAGACCAGGGGTGTCGGGATTGTAAGATAGAAGTCGCCGGGCGTCGACTTCCGTTTGCTTTTGTATTGCTAGACATGTCGAGTTTTGATGTCATTTTAGGCATGGACTGGTTATTTTCGTACCGAGCGGTGATTGATTGTTACCGTCAGAGAGTTACTATATGTACCTTGCGTGGTGATTGTTTCTATTTTCTGGGGAACCGAGTTGATAAGACCTTGTCGCCAATTTTTGACCCTCGTAATAGGAGCAAGCTTAGTGGCCTTCTTGCAACACTTTTGGATAGTGAGAGTGATGGAACCCGTGTTGAGTTACCAAGGGTAGTTTGTGAATACTTGGATGTCTTTCCCGAGGATCTTACTAGTTTGCCACCCCACCGGGAGATCGAGTTCTCCATTGAATTAGTGCCTGGCATGACATCGATTTCCATGTCACCGTATAAATTTGCACCCGCCGAATTGCATGAGTTGAAGATTCAACTCCAAAAGCTTTTAGATAAGGGCTTCATTCGCCCTAGTACATCACCTTGGGGAGCACCGGCTCTCTTTGCGAAGAAAAATGATGGGTCATTGCGGTTGCGTATTGATTACCGCAAGTTGAATCAGGTTACCATTAAGAACAAGTATCCTCTACCTAGAATTGATGGTTTGTTTGACCAACTTAAAGGGTTTCACTGCTTCTCCAAGATAGATTTGAGGTAGGGGTACCATCAGTTGAGAGTCCGGGAAGAAGACATCCAGAAAATGGTCTTTCGTACACGTTATGGCCACTATGAATTCCTTGTAATGTCGTTTAGGTTGACTAATGCACCGGCATCTTTTATGGATTTGATGAACAAAATTTTTAGGGAATACTTAGACCTTTTTGTGGTCATCTTTGTAGACGACATCTTAATTTATTCAACCTTCGAGGAGGAACATAAGGCTCACTTGCGGGTAGTGCTTGAATTGCTTAAGGAGCACCGTTTGTATGCCAAATTTGATAAATGCGAGTTTTGGCTAACCGAGGTAAAGTTTTTGGGCTATGTAGTGTCGAGTGAGGGAGTAACTGTGGACTCCTCAAAGATAGATGCAGTACAGGATTGGGAACAACTCAAGAATGTTTTTGAGATCCGGAGTTTCTTGGGGTTAGTAGGGTATTATCGACGCTTTGTAATGGACTTCTCTAGATTAGCTGCACCTTTGACTAGGTTGACTAGGAAGGGTATCAAGTTTGTGTGGAATGAGACTTGTGAAAAGTCTTTCCAAGAACTTAAGAATAGATTGACTACAACACCGGTCTTGATAATTCCAGAAAGGGGTTTAGATTACACCGTCTATTGTGATGCGCCCGGGGATGGACTTGGTTATGTCTTGATGCAAGAGGGTAAAGTTGTGGCGCACGGATCACAACAATTGAAAACTCACGAGAAGAATTACCCCACCCATGATTTAGAATTAACGGCGATAATTTTTGCCTTGAAAATTTGGAGGCATTACTTGTATGGTGAGAAGTTTGAGGTTTTCTCTGATCATAAGAGTCTAAAGTATTTGTTTTCTCAAAAAGACTTGAACTTACGTCAACGGAAGTGGATGGAATTTATGGGGAATTATGACTTTGAGTTGCACTATCATCCGAGGAAGGCCAATGTAGTGGCCGATGCTTTGAGTCGAAAATCTGTGAGTAGTTTGGCAAGTGTGGCCATCCGAGAATGGGATATGATAGGTGTTATTGGCAAGTTTGATTTGCACTTGGGTGAGTCCGGGGAGAGTGCTACCTTGTTTACTTTGAATGCTCAACCTACCTTGGTTAGTAAGGTCATAGAGGCACAACGAGGAGACCGTGATGTGAAATCAATCCGTGTTAAGATTTTCAATGGGAAGGAAGAGAAAGGTTTGAATGTTCACTCGGATCTGAGAGTACGTTACCTAGACCGTTTGTTTGTACCAGAATCTTGTAGAGAGGAAGTGCTTCGGGAGTTCCATCACTCACGCCTTGCGGTATATCCGGGAGGCACTAAAATGTATCATGATCTTAGTCGTCAATTTTGGTGGAGGGGTATGAAGCGAGATGTCGCCTTATTTGTATCAAAGTGCCTTACTTGTCAACAAGTGAAGGCCGAACACCAAAGATCAGTGGGTTTGTTGCAACCCTTACCGATAGCCGAGTGGAAATGGAAGCGGGTTACCATGGATTTTGTAGTGGGGCTTCCTAGAACACAACGGGGCAATGACGCTATTTGGGTAATTATGGATAGATTGACTAAGTTTACTCATTTTATTCGTATGAGCACCGGCAACTCAGTTGAACGTTTGGTAGAGTTGTACATTAGAGAGATAGTCCGACTTCATAGAGTCCATATGACTATTGTGTCGGATAGGGATCCTCGTTTTACTGCCCGATTGTGGCAAAGCCTTCAAGAGGCGTTGGGAACAAAGTTAACCTTTAGCACTGCTTACCATCCTCAAACCGATGGACAGTCGGAGCGCACCATTCAGATTCTGAAGGACATGCTTAGAGCTTGTGTCCTTAATTTCAAGGGATCGTGGGAAAGGCACCTACCATTGGTTGAGTTCGCCTATAATAATAGTTACCAGGCTAGTATTGGGATGGCACCATTCAAGGCCTTTTATGGCTGACCTTGTAGATCACCAGTTTGTTGGGCCGAAGTGGGTGATGCACCGTTGTTAGGTCCAAAAATTGTTAGAGAGACAACCGAGAAAGTTGTTCTCATTCAGAAAAGGTTAGCTACGGACCAAAGCCGACAAAAGAGTTATGCCAATAAGAGAAGACGACCTTATCTTTCGAAGTTGGTGACCATGTGGTTCTTAAAATCTCACCAAGGCGGGGTTTGATGAGATTTGGTAAGAGTAGTAAATTGTCTCCAAGGTTCATTGGACCTTTTGTGATTTTAGAACGAATTGGGGGAGTGGCATACAGGTTAACCTTACCGCCACAACTTTCGGGGTTTCACAATGTATTCCATGTATCTATGCTTAAGGAGTATGAACCTGATCCTTCACATATGCTTGATTGGGTTGATTTGGAAATAGATGAGGATGCCTCTTATGAAGAGCGACCGGTTCAAATTTTAGATACCCGGGAGCAAGTGCTACGAGGTAAAACTATACTGTTGGTAAAGATATTGTGGAGACACCATGGGGTTGAGGAAGCAACGTAGGAACGGGAGGCGGAAGTCTGCTTCAAATATCCGAATTTGTTTGAAAATGTTTGAGTTACTTTTCGTTGTAATATTCCCTAGTGTTTGAGGGAAATGTATAAAGATTGTTAAATACATATTATTATGTATGTTTTTATTTTAAGCATGAAGTTGTTATTGGTTATCATTACTTTTGAAAGAACTTCATGTTGATGAGTAATTGTGAGGTTGTTGATAATGAGGTAACCATGATGTAATGGTGAGATTTAGTTGTGAGCTAATGTTGTGATTTGGAAATGGAAGAGCGTGGTTTTGATCGCTTGAAAAATCTTTATTTGGGTAGTTTGATTTAATTTCGATGACGAAATTTCCTGAGGTGGGGAGGTTGTAGCACTTGTGCCCTTCAAAGCTTTTGGGAAGTGCATTTGAATCCTTTATTTTATTTTGAGAATTTTTAGTGTTATTGTATCCTAGTTTTGGAGGAGTACAAATCAATTTAAACTTGTTGGGATTGCCCGTTCACGCTTGTTTACGTTGAAAAGTTGTTTGGGAACTTAAAAATCTTGTTCTCGGGTCGACACCGGTCTTGGTGGTGTCGACACCTTCCTTTTGTTATTGGCCACAAGGGTCAACACCAATCTGGAAGGGTCGACCCTTGTGTGTTGCTGAATTTGGAAGTTACTTGCTGTTTTTTGGTGTCGACACTAGTCTGGGAAGGGTCGACACCTGTGTTGCTGTCAAACATAAGTGTTCTAGCTGTGTTGCAAGGTCGACACCTGTGTTGCAAGGGTCGACACTTGTGAACTTTTTTCAGATTTCAGTCCGATTTTGGGCCTACTTTTTGGAGATTTTGACTTGATCTTTTGGGTTGACTTTGGGACTTCATTTTACTTTGACCTAGCACTATAAATAGGTCCCTCACTTAACCTATTTTCTTCTCTTTTTCTTTCTCCAAGCCGTGAGACTCTTCCATCCTCTCCAAAATCACTTTTTGCTCAAAGATCTTTAGATCTCACTCAATTGGAAGCATCTTCTTGCCTTGCTCCTTTGAGATTAAGTGTAGAGCTTATCAAAAGATTCGTTTTGATCTAAGTAGAAGTTGGTTTCGACAACTTTGGTGCTTCAACCTTATTTTGTTCATCTTCTCCTCTAAGCTTGAGGTAGGGATTTTCTTTGAGTTATATATATATATATATATATTTGCAAGATCTAGATGATTTTCAAAATCATCCTTTGATTAGTTTTGAAAATTGATTGTTGATTCAAGAAGATGAGTGATTTTGAAAGTGGGTTTACTTTCTTTTTCCTTCTAAAAATAGAAATTTATGTTTTTGAACTATGTTGATAAAAGAAAAATGTTTTTGGTGAGATCTTCTCAAATATTTGAAGCTTATTGGTTTTTGGTGAGAAAACCTATAAATTGGGAATTTTTAAGAAAGATGTTGAAAATCTTTAGAATATGTTATATTTATTTTGCGTGCCAAAATAAATGATGTTTGAAAATTGTTTATTTATTACATATAAATTATGGTTTTCCATGGAGTAAGAGAATTGTTGAAGTTTTGGAAATTGTTGTTTAAAAGTGTTAATATAGTCTTGAAATGACTAAGTTATTGGAAATGTTTGAAATGCGGGAATTATGTTATCCCTTGGATGAATTAAAATAAAGTATTTATTCATCTTGTGAAATTGCAGTAAAATGAGAGATGAGAATTTTGATCACAATGGGAATATTGTGTGGGAGTATTGAAAGTGGAAGTAATATTGCATTGTATTATTAATCATTGCATTGGCATATCAATTCATTTCATAATGAGGAGCTTTGAAATTTGATTTGAAAGGTTTGCATTTAGAAAAGAATGTTGAGAAACAAGTTTTCATGAAATGGTTTTGGGGTAAATACGATGGTAAGTCTTGAAAGGTTGTGTAGATTAGAGATGTCGAGCTTTCCAGTTGATACTGGTAAAAATGACAAATTCATAGTACTTGTATGGTCTACCTGCAAACACAGACCGAAGGATTACCAAAGTTGTATTTACTACCCCTTGAGTTAAATTGTTAAGCTTTGAACAATGAAAATTACATGGCATCATTGAGCATGATGCATGGTTTTCAAAAGATGAAGATGTGATTTAGCTGTAAAAAGGCATAGCATGGCATATACATTCATCTCTTGAGATTTGTATAAAATGTATATACTTTGTGAAGGATTTCCTACTGGGCTTTATGCTCACCCTACAGGATTTTTGTGCAGGAAAAGACGTGGTGAATCCGCCTAACTAAGGGCGTGAAAAAGTGTGTGTTGAGAGCACAAGGTTTTCATTTACTGTGATTCTATTTGTAAGCCAAGGGCTTTGTATGTGTGGGTTTGAATAACCATTATGTGTAACCGGGCTTAAGCCTTGAAAACTTGTAAACCTTTTGAGGTATTTATTTGTTCATTTACTTGTTGTCAGATTAATGTATTATCGCATGAGGAACTATTTACATTATGTGTTAGGTTTTTATTCTTGGCAAC
Source organism: Camellia sinensis (assembly GCF_004153795.1). Taxonomy (NCBI): domain Eukaryota; kingdom Viridiplantae; phylum Streptophyta; class Magnoliopsida; order Ericales; family Theaceae; genus Camellia; species Camellia sinensis. Next base: position 862,047 of record NW_021024657.1, on the reverse strand, counting down.
CCCGTTTGACAAAACTCCTTTCAGATGTATTTATTTTCGCACTTTTATTTCAGTGAGGCTATGAGTTTATTCGATGCGAATCCAAACCCGAATCGAACCATGCAGAGAAGTTTGTGATGTTAATACTTTCAAGATTGCCACTTCGCTGATTATTACGGGGGTCGAGCTGCCCGGTCAGCTCGCGGCCGAAGCAAAATGCAAAATTGCATTCAAAATTGCATGTCCGTCGTTGCTCGCTCGAGCCAAGGAATTCTCGCGAGCCAAGGAGTTCTCGCTCGAGCGAAGGCTTTCTCGCTCGAGCCAAGGAATGCGCGCTCGAGCCAAGGATTGCGTCCATACAAAAACCTGAAAGAATGTATTCCTCACTCGAGCCAAGGATCCGTCGCTCGAGCCAAGGCACTAGTAGAAATCATGAAAAATACACTGCTCACTCGAGCCAGAAAAGCTTCGCCCGAGCGAACCTCAGAATCCGGATTTCTCAAGAAGTTTGTTTTCTTCCCAATCTAGGATTGCTTTGGTTCTCTATAAATACTTGGTTTTCTCCCAAAACTAAGGGATGGATTGAAGTCCTTCAAATCTTCTTTTTGGTTCTTAAGGATTATATCTGGGGATATTTTGTTAGTTTTCTTTGATGTTTTTATTGAGTATTCAACTCATGATTTAAAGAGAGTACATCAAAGGTTGTGTTTTGTTCTACAAAAGAGAGTGTTGTTCTTCAGTTGTGTATTCTGAAGAATTCGAGCCTGAAGCTGTGGTGGAATCCAGAGTGGCTCATCAGAAAGACAATTCCGTGGTGAAGATGGGGTTGGAAGAGGCACATAGAGGTTGGTTCAATTAGGCGTTGTGGATTCGCTAGGTAATTGAGAGTATACCTGTGTAATTCCTTTAAATCTTCTTAGTGGATTGTTCTTGTGGCTGTTGCCCGTGGTTTTTTTATCACAGTTGGAGGTGTCCAATTGTGGTTTTTTCCACGTTAAAATCGTTGTCTCTTTGTCTTGATTGTTTGATTGGGATTGTTATGTTCTGCTTAAAATTGATACATAATCACAAATCAACATCTAGGGGATTTCTAGATTTTTCAAAAGACATAACAAAAAACAAAAAAAATTTACATGAAAACAGTTTTAGTAAAGCCAAATTTTTTTTTTTGAATTACATCTTTTAACCCAAAACAAAGACTGAAGAAAAAAAAAATTTAACATGAGAACGGCTTTAGTAAAGCCAAAATAAAATTATGAATTACGTTATCGCCAAAACAATGACAACGGAAAAAAAAAAATTAAAAATAAAATAAAATTTAAATAAACAGTAAAAGCGTGGTTTCAATCCACGCTTACTGTAGTGAACAGTGAAAGCGTAATTGCAAATCACGTTTTCTTAGGAGAACAAAATGCACAGTGAAAGCATGGTTTGGAACCACATTTTCTTCAGAAAAACAAAATATGCACAGTGAGCAAATCACGTTTTCTTAAAATGCACAGTGAAAGCGTGGTTTGAAACCACGTTTTCTTCTGAAAACAAATATGCACAGTGAAAGCGTGGTTTGAAACCACGTTTTCTTTAGAAAAGAAATTTATGTTAAAAGCGTGGTTTGTAACTACGCTTTATTAATTAAAAGCGTGGTTTGTAATAGCGCTTTCACTATTCATCAAATTTTAGACTTCAAACAATGAAAAGCGTGATTTGTAATAGCGCTTTAGCCTAGTTTGGGAATTTCGTCCAAACTAGGCCTAGTTTGGAAATTAAGATAGTAAATTGACTTAATATGGGAAAAGCCTCCAGCTTCGAGTGTGATGTAATGATGACAAGTCATCAATACTGTCCTTTTCTATTTGGTTCTCCATTTCATATAGTATATAAATATGAATATATTTATATATTTTAGTGGATTTTACTCTTACAGGGCTCATTTGGAAAGTTAGCAAAAAGTTAATTTTTAGCTTTTTTAGTTAAAAAAGTTAGTTTTTTTTACCCAAGTCACTACTCCAAAAACTAATTTTTTTGATTAAAAAAGTCAAAGTTAGCTTTTTACAAACTTTTCAAAACACCACATAATACATATTTTAATATATATCTAATTATATCATTGGTTTGGAGCACACTATTATTCTCTTAAATTAACAAACACTAATTACACAAATGAATTTCATTTTTACATACTTTTTATCATATAACACACTTTAATACATAATTTTGACATTACTAGAAATGCTCTTAGGATAGGATAAAGACATTGAGAGAGCCAAAGAGGGATTTTTTGGGAAATTAATTAAAAGTTAATTTTTTAATTTTTTTAACTTTTTATAATTTTTTTAGTGACTTTTTTAATTAAAAAAAAAAGTTAAAAAGTAAATTTTTTTTTTTTTTCAGAAGTTCCCAAAACATTCCAAAAGTGTTGAGATCGTGATGCTGAAAAGAGACAAGATCGCATTGTCAACGCTAGAAAGTGGAGACTCGAACAATGTGGAGGACAAGCTTTGACCATAGGTTTAAGAATGAATTTTTTTACTATTTAAGTAACATACTCTATACGTATTTTTTTTTGTCATTATTTTATTATTTTTTTTCGAGTTGCACACGTACCGCATATACGGACCGGACCGCTATATTATTATAAAAGTGAAGGTTAGAGGATGTAGATTGAAGTTTGCTCACGCTTGAATTGCCTAAAGTAGTTACCAAAAGTTGAAAATTATCTGGAGCAATTACTAACCAAGGGGAGCTAGGGGGTCAGGAGGTCCTGCCCCCTTCAACCTTACGCAAAATCTCTATTTTATATGTATATTTTTGTCAAAAATTTTTATATATTACATAATGGCCCCTCCTTGCCCCTCCCCCCAACTTCAATCTAACACTCAAAAAAAATTGTAAAGACCTTAATATAGTAGAGTTGTCTTTTAAAAAAAACATTTATAATAATGTCATGGTGGTCAGATTTTCTTATTATGTATTGTTTATCCTCTTATGTGTCAGTGTTATATTAACATCAAATATGAGTGGTTAAGGTAATAAAGAAATTGTGGTAAAAAAAAAAGGATTATTCTAATATTATTGTAGTTCAAAAAAAATTTGTAACATTATTGAAAAAATTTAATCTGGTGTATATTAAAAATAATATAGCTTATTTGTGAGTTTCTATAATGTATTTAATGGAATTACTTGTAAAACTTTATGTACCTAAGGATAGAGTTCAGATCTTCGGCCGCTCTTTCCAGCCGCGCTCCCAGCAGCGCTACAAAACGACGCCGTTTTGTATATAATTTTTTTTTTTCCTTTCTTTTCTTCTTATTCACCTTTCCCCTTTCCATTGAACCCTAGACAGAGGAGAGGAGACGAAGGAGACACGAAGGAGAGGAGAAGAGCTGGTGAGGCCGTTTTGTATATATATATATATATATTTTTTCCTTTCTTTTCTTCTTATTCACCTTTCCCCTTTCCATTGAACCCTAGACAGAGGAGAGGAGACGAAGGAGACACGAAGGAGAGGAGAAGAGCTGGTGAGGCCGTTTTGTATATATATATATATATATTTTTTCCTTTCTTTTCTTCTTATTCACCTTTCCCCTTTCCATTGAACCCTAGACAGAGGAGAGGAGACGAAGGAGACACGAAGGAGAGGAGAAGAGCTGGTGAGGCCGTTTTGTATATATATATATATATATTTTTTCCTTTCTTTTCTTCTTATTCACCTTTCCCCTTTCCATTGAACCCTAGACAGAGGAGAGGAGACGAAGGAGACACGAAGGAGAGGAGAAGAGCTGGTGAGGCCGTTTTGTATATATATATATATATATTTTTTCCTTTCTTTTCTTCTTATTCACCTTTCCCCTTTCCATTGAACCCTAGACAGAGGAGAGGAGACGAAGGAGACACGAAGGAGAGGAGAAGAGCTGGTGAGGCCGTTTTGTATATATATATATATATATTTTTTCCTTTCTTTTCTTCTTATTCACCTTTCCCCTTTCCATTGAACCCTAGACAGAGGAGAGGAGACGAAGGAGACACGAAGGAGAGGAGAAGAGCTGGTGAGGCCGTTTTGTATATATATATATATATATTTTTTCCTTTCTTTTCTTCTTATTCACCTTTCCCCTTTCCATTGAACCCTAGACAGAGGAGAGGAGACGAAGGAGACACGAAGGAGAGGAGAAGAGCTGGTGAGGCCGTTTTGTATATATATATATATATATTTTTTCCTTTCTTTTCTTCTTATTCACCTTTCCCCTTTCCATTGAACCCTAGACAGAGGAGAGGAGACGAAGGAGACACGAAGGAGAGGAGAAGAGCTGGTGAGGCCGTTTTGTATATATATATATATATATTTTTTCCTTTCTTTTCTTCTTATTCACCTTTCCCCTTTCCATTGAACCCTAGACAGAGGAGAGGAGACGAAGGAGACACGAAGGAGAGGAGAAGAGCTGGTGAGGCCGTTTTGTATATATATATATATATATTTTTTCCTTTCTTTTCTTCTTATTCACCTTTCCCCTTTCCATTGAACCCTAGACAGAGGAGAGGAGACGAAGGAGACACGAAGGAGAGGAGAAGAGCTGGTGAGGCCGTTTTGTATATATATATATATATATTTTTTCCTTTCTTTTCTTCTTATTCACCTTTCCCCTTTCCATTGAACCCTAGACAGAGGAGAGGAGACGAAGGAGACACGAAGGAGAGGAGAAGAGCTGGTGAGGCCGTTTTGTATATATATATATATATATTTTTTCCTTTCTTTTCTTCTTATTCACCTTTCCCCTTTCCATTGAACCCTAGACAGAGGAGAGGAGACGAAGGAGACACGAAGGAGAGGAGAAGAGCTGGTGAGGCCGTTTTGTATATATATATATATATATTTTTTCCTTTCTTTTCTTCTTATTCACCTTTCCCCTTTCCATTGAACCCTAGACAGAGGAGAGGAGACGAAGGAGACACGAAGGAGAGGAGAAGAGCTGGTGAGGCCGTTTTGTATATATATATATATATATTTTTTCCTTTCTTTTCTTCTTATTCACCTTTCCCCTTTCCATTGAACCCTAGACAGAGGAGAGGAGACGAAGGAGACACGAAGGAGAGGAGAAGAGCTGGTGAGGCCGTTTTGTATATATATATATATATATTTTTTCCTTTCTTTTCTTCTTATTCACCTTTCCCCTTTCCATTGAACCCTAGACAGAGGAGAGGAGACGAAGGAGACACGAAGGAGAGGAGAAGAGCTGGTGAGGCCGTTTTGTATATATATATATATATATTTTTTCCTTTCTTTTCTTCTTATTCACCTTTCCCCTTTCCATTGAACCCTAGACAGAGGAGAGGAGACGAAGGAGACACGAAGGAGAGGAGAAGAGCTGGTGAGGCCGTTTTGTATATATATATATATATATTTTTTCCTTTCTTTTCTTCTTATTCACCTTTCCCCTTTCCATTGAACCCTAGACAGAGGAGAGGAGACGAAGGAGACACGAAGGAGAGGAGAAGAATTGTCATGCCTAGTACAAACCATCGACTTTGTACATGGCATTTGATGCAAAATGCTGTGAAGCATGTGAGTTCCCTCTTTCAAGATGTTGGGGTAAAGGGTGTCTTTTCAAAATTTATGCATCAAATTGATGATGAAGAAGAATTCAAAATACAATGGGACCAAATGCTTCATAGGTATGATGCACACAGCAATCATTGGTTGGCGCAAACTTTTGGTGTGAAGGAGAAATGGGGATGGCCATATATTATGAATTCTTGGGCAGCTGGAATGAGTACTACTCAACTAAGTGAATCATTCAATGCATTTTTGAAGGATTATCTCAATTGTGATCATAACTTGATGGAATTTTTCAAGCATTTTGAGAGGGTGCTCTATGACAAAAGGTATAAAGAATTGGAAGCCGAGTATAATTTGTGTCAAAAATTGTCAAGGGTTGCCATTCCAACTGTGATGTTAAAGCAAATGGCAGATATTTACACCAAAACAATTTTTGAGGAATTCCAAAATGAATACGTGCAGTCCATTGAAGCGTCCATTGTAGGCACTATTCATGATGGTGAGAGTACCATGTTCACAATTCAAACGGATGTAGATGGAAAAAAATATAAGAATGTGACAATGGATAGAGATGGTTTTTTGAGTTGTAGTTGCAAGAAATTTGAAGTGAAGGGCATAGTGTGTCAACATTGTTTAAAGGTGCTTAGAGAGATAATCAATGCAAAGGACCTTCCTGCACAATACATACTCAAACGATGGACTAAAAAAGCAAGGGCTGAAACTGTGAAAGATAGGCGTGGGTATGATGTGAAGGCTGATGTCAAACTACATCAAAGCGATCGATATAGGTCATTGATGAATATGTTTAGAGCTATAGCAAGTAGAGCCGCCGAAAGTGAAGAAACTTATCATTTGTCACTTGCAAAAGGTGAAGAACTGAGTGTCATGGTTGAAGACAAATTAAGTGTGCACACTTTTGGTCAAGTGGAGATCACTGAATTCAGAAATTCCTCAGCTAACACATGCCCACAGAGTGATGAAGTAGATTGTCCAATCCAAGCCAAGGGACTGAAGAAAAGACAAGCAACTACCAAGGGAAGAAGGAGGATCAAGGGCGGGATGGAAAAATATATTGCGAAAAAGAAAAGAATGCAATCTAAGGAGGTAATTAATTGAAGTTATATCTGATTGTTATGTGTTATCAATTTTGTGTTATGTGTGTTACGAAAATAATTTATTAAATAATTTGGTTGTTTGCAGGGTGCTAGTTTTTGTACTCTTGAAGGTCAATATGAGCCTCTTGTTGCCATGGGTAATATTTCTAGTCAGGTAATTTTTACTTTTGTGTGCAACCTTGTATTAATTTGATGGATTGATTATTCTTGCAACTAGTAGCGTTTTATTGATTACTTTTGGTCTTTTGTGATGCACGTAGGACGGTTCTTTTTCTACTTATCAAGGTCAATCTCAACCTTCTTCCGACATGGGTAATCATTCGATACAGGTAATATGTAATTTAGGGTGTTTACCTTTGACATGCATAGACGTTAGGAAATTGAACCTCATACGGAATTATGAACTTTGTCTTACTCTTTGGTTTATGTTGGTTTACGTTAGGGTGTTTACACTCCACAAGGTCAATCTCGACCTCCTATTGCCATGGGTAATATTTCTAGTCAGGTAATTTTTACTTTTTTGTGCAACCTTGTATTAATTTGATGGATTGATTACTCTTGCAACTAGTAGCGTTTTATTGATTACTTTTGGTCTTTTGTGATGCACGTAGGATGGTTCTTATTCTACTTATCAAGGTCAATCTCAACCTTCTTCCGACATGGGTAATCATTCGATACAGGTAATATGTAATTTAGGGTGTTTACCTTTGACATGCATAGACGTTAGGAAATTGAACCTCATACGGAATTATGAACTTTGTCTTATTCTTTGCTTTATGTTGGTTTACTTTAGGGTGTTTACACTCCACAAAGTCAATCTCGACCTCCTTTTGCCATGGGTAGTAATTATGTTGGGGTAATATCACATATTGTTTGTTTTTGAACATGAAAATGCATTATGAATTTTTTTTAAAATGCATTGTCTTATTCTTTGCTTTATGTTGGTTTACTTTAGGGTGTTTACACTTCACAAGGTCAATCTGGATCCCCTTCTGGCATGGGTCGTAGTAATTACGTTCAGGTAATATTTCATATTGCATGTTTTTTAAAATTAAAATACATTATTATTTTTTTTGATGGACATTCTTCTTTTATTTGTGTTGGTTTACTTTAGGGTCATGGTCGCGAATCCCAATCTCAACTTTCTTTTGCCATGTGTCATACTAATTATGCCGAGGTAATATTTCATATTGTATGTTTTCTAAAATGAAAATAATTTATTACTATTTGTTCATTTCATACTTTATTTTTTTACGTTGGTTTACTTTAGGGTGATGGTCGTGCAACCTATATTTCTCAACCTCAATCCCAATCTCGACCTGAATCCCAATCTCAACCTTCATTTGCCATGGGTCGTACAAGTGTACATCATGTCATGTATCCTACATATGATGTGAGTTGTAATTGGTTACATACTTTACATTGAAAATGTAGTATAGATTCTAAAAAAAGTTTAATACATGTATCACTATTGCAGGGAAATAACACGCCTCAGTCAATGCCGCCTGATTCAATGCCTTTACTGTATCCCACTCCGACATCGTTTCAGAAATTGCTTCGAGATAGTACTGCAGTCCAACTGTCACAAGCCTCACATAGTCCTGCTGACAGTCGTGTGGATGGACATCCCTGGAAGGCTTGCACTGAACGATGATGTTATTATATTTGTGGATTTGGGTGTATTTTTTTTTTTTGATCGGTGGGATTTGGATATTTTTGATGGACAATTTTTGGTATGTATTTGTAATGTTTTGTGGGATTTGCATAATTTTTATGGATATATTTTTTATGTATTTGTAATGTTTTGTGGGATTTGTATAATTTTTATGGATATATTTTTGTATGTATTTGTAATGTTTGGTGGGATTTGAATTTTTTTATGGACATTTTTTATTACACCCAAGAAGGGGTGAGAGTTTAGTATTAACTATTCATGTTTGGTGGGGATTTAATAGTTTACTTTGTTTTTACTGTTGCAAGAAATTTGTTTCATGATAAATTCTTTGTTTCATAGTTTAGTATTAACTATTCATTTTTACTGTTGCAAGACATTTTTGTTTACTTCATAACTATTCACATGATAAATTCTTCATTAATACGGTCAGAATCCTTTGTTTCATTCATAGTTTACTTTGTTTTTCCATTCAATTTGTTGTACTGGTTGGACTGTCCACTTAATTGTGGTAATCTTCATGTTATGGTTTCCATTATAATTCTTCAAACGCCATTCTTCAATTCGAATTTTAAAATTTCCTGTTTTGATTACACCATGTAATGTAATGGACAAGTTGAACTTATTTCCGGTTATTTACTGTTTTGATTACACCCTGTAATGTAATGGACAGGTTTGATTTAATTTCCTGTTTTGATTACACCCTGTAATGGAGAAAATACACTTATTCCCTATTTTCATTACACCCTGTAACGGACAGGTTGAACATAATCATAACTATACAAAGTGCACAACATAACCATACAAACTGATTACACAGTTCTGCTGGACAAAATGAACAAAATAACCAAGTTCCATTACATAACCATATAACCATACAAAATTAACAAGTTCAGTTAACCATACAAAGATATAGTTTACCTAACCACATAACCATACAACCTGCCACTAGCTGCCATGGGTCGCAAAAATTACAAAAATATTACATTTTTATAACTAACACGATCCCAATTACAAGCAAGATACACAACCCATAAATACGACTCGAATTTTGATTTATGTCTGTTTCCAACTTAAGCATCTTCGCCCTCATAAATTGCAGTTCTTCGCTTTGAAATCGAAGTTGTTCATTCATAAGTCGAAGTTGTTGTTCGGTGACAGTTGACATATTTTCCATTTGCACTACTCCTTCACGTTGTAACAAGCCCGCGGGGGGACCTCGCTACAGCTCGGACTCGACTTTCGCAGTCACGGTTCTAAATCTGAACCAAAGAGTCCAAATCCGGCAAATCGTTTTAGGAAAACTGATTTTTGAAAGAAGTGCCAAACATGGACTGCTTTGCCAGATACAGAGTCGCCACCTAAATATTTTATTTTGGGAAATTTAGGAAACCCTGACTCGGTGACAAAAGGCCACGTGTCCGTCATCACCAAAGTTGCCTCGGCTCGGGAACTTGGGTACGATTGGGGAAGGTCACTTCGTGAGCACATTGCACATTTCATTTAATCAATAAGTGCACTTGACAAATGGATCTATACTTGCATTAATAACTTCAAGATCCAAACATACTGTTGAAGTTATGTATGCCAAACATATTTATAAATTAAAAAAAGAAAGAAGTTATGTATGTCAAACATATTGTTGAATGATTGTGAACTTGTGATATCTCAGTTTGTTATCTAAATCCTTAAACTGGCATTCTTCTACACACATATATAAACACTTGAATGGTATAAAGACTGATTGTTTTGTTTGGTGATCATACATAATATTGCCAAAGATGGCATATTTGAATTGAATCTTCCCTTTTGCAAAAAAATAAAATTAGTATCAATCTATTAGAATATTTAAAGCAACTCTTTCTCTCATATCTTGTCTAATTATTAATCAATAATCTCATTTAAATATCATTTGATTTAAAAAGTGAACTTGTATATTAGGTGACTTTGAATGCAACAATGTGAATGCAACCAATATTAGTCTACAGGTTATGCTAAAGCTACTTCAATTTTCTTCAAATATTAGTCTACCAGGTTAGTCTAAAAATATCATTTTCTTCAATATGTGATATCCTACCAATGTGAATGCAACAATGCTTTGGTTTTTTCCACTATTGTAGGATAGGACTACCAGGTTTGGGTTAGGTGACTTTGAGAATAACATAAATTTATTAAAAATTTAAAAACTACTTCAATTTGAGAATTTAGAACAATGTGGTGCATTTGTAATATCTACAGGTTATAGGAGCATACTTTGACAAACTTGGGTCAAATTCATTTGCAGTTTACTCAATTACAGTAACAGATGCAGATGAAAAATGATTATCATACTACTTCATTTTCTAGTTATCTATTCTGTAATATAAAGAAATGCGATGGGTGTGTATCATTTCTCTTGGTTGTGTTCTACTCTAAATATGACTAGAAGCATGCCCTTTGAACCAATTTTCAAACACAATTATATCCAAATTGTGTCCTATATTCCCTCTTCTGCTTGAATTGCTGTAAAGATTGACCAATTTATCAGAGTCTCGATCTGCAAATATTGTCTCATGCTAATCAAGTCATTTGAAAGGAGAATTATAATAAGTGTTCAGCAATTCCAAGATTACCCAATTGCTGCATACATGCTAGTCATGGTTACTTATTTAGAGTTCAGATCTGAACTCACTTATTTAAGCTACAAATTTAATAACCATACACTACAGTTCGGGGCATATATTGATTATTTGCAGGCTATTTAGACTGTACTGATGTTTTTGTGCAGTTGTGTACCACCTCTTAAATAGTTTTGTCGAGATTTAAAAAAAGAGTAACTATATACATGTTTACACTCCACACGTTTGACTAGATTTTCTTAGCACTTCACAAAGTAATAAATATACGTGGGAGCCATTGTATTTAGATCTAATGATAACATTTTCCTTAAAATAGGTACAATGCCGGTTAATTTTCATTATTTATGGTCATTAATTCACAGACTGGGATTTGAAATTCAAAGATTAATTGGATGAGACATTAAGCTGTTGTATTAGTAGAATGATAATTCTGCGAAATAATTTGTTGTCCTAATCGAGTCATTTGAAAGGAGGATTATAATATTGGTTCAGCTTTTTGCAAATAATTTTCTTGGGGATTTATAAAATAGGTACAGAGCGCGTTAATTTTCATCATTGATGTTCTTCACTCACAGAGTGAGTTATGTAGAAAATTTGAGATGGTAAAGGGGACACATGCTATGCTTCTTGAATTTGTAGGTCATTTTATAATATGCATTCAGTGTTCAATCCAGCATCAGAGTCTTCAAGAACTTCAAGCTTTGTTAAATTGTTATCGAATATTGTTATCGAAAATCGAAAGGGAAAAATCGAAAAGAATGGAAAGGGAGAGAAACGAACCTCGTTCTTCCAGATCGTCCAGATCTTCTCCTCTCCTTCGTGTCGTCCTGTATCGTCGCCTCACTCTTCCAGATCGCCCAGCTCTTCTCCTCTCCTTCGTGTCCTCTGTCTAGGGTTCAAAAATGGAAAGGGGAAAGGTGAATACGAAGAAAAGAAAGGAAAAAAATATATATATATATATATACAAAACGGCCTCACCAGCTATTCTCCTTTGAACTCCTAAGGATATTGTATAATAGATTAATTATATTAAGATTTTTTTTAACTATTACCAAATATTACCTTAACGTTTATCTATAAATTCTTACATTTTGACCTCCTTAACCATAAAATTCATACAAATAATATTTAATTAAGACTAATCTCTTAAAATTTTATTGGTTCAATTGACCTCTATTGGGTAATATTTAATAATGCTTTAATAAAATAAAAATCCAATGGATCCATTGATGGCTCAGTAAATTTATCTATGTCTTCTCTTTTGGCGAAATGGCCAACATTCGGGAAATCCTGACTTCGTTCCTAACTAACCCCATCTAACTATTTAAATAAAAGAAACTATTAAATCTAATTTATTCAGGCATGTAATATGTACAAAACTTTTAATATGTGTATATATAGAGAGAGAGAAACAAAGTGTTTTTTATTTATTTATTATTTTCATATAAATAATAAGGTTTATAAAAATAAATCATGTCGCAATAGTAAGGTTGCTCTATTATGACCTCAATGCTAAGAATTCAAACCACAAAAATAGTTTTTCTGAACAAACAACATACACTTAATTCTCTCCAAACCTCAAAGTGTCATCGAGTAGAATTATAAAAAGAATCAAATTATTCCAACTCAACTCTTATTTGATTCATTAAAAAATTGTTCGAGTGGTTTATTCAAATGATTCCAACTCAACTCTTATTTGATTCATTTTGGTTTATTAATTAAGTCAAATTTAAATAATTTTCTATACTAGGTTAAATAAACTGATATACATTATATATAAAAAATAAATCAAATTATTTAAACTCAACTCATAATCAACTCGATCAAAATTCCATGAGATCAACTCAAAAAGTAAACAAAGCTAAAATTGAATATATTTTAAAGATCTTTAATTTTATTTTTATTTTTAAAATCAATCTTAAGCAACTTTCTACTCGACTCTACAAGTAAACAATTACATACTTCTATACTTCCATATATTTTTTAATAAATTTTTTTATGCAAAATTCTTGGGGCATTTCCCTAAATAAGCTAAAATAGTAAATCAATACCCAAACTAAGCCTAGTTTTCAAAGAATTCCCAAAATAAGCTAACTCGCGGTTCATAATCGCGATTTCAACATATTTCCGCCTGTCCCGCGTGAAAGTTGGGAAATCTTAAATTCGTGGTTACAAAAAGCGCTTTCGATTAATAAATCGTGGTTACAAAACGCGATTTTAATTAACTTTTCTTTCCTTTGAACTCGCTGTTACAAACCACGAGTTCATCGAAAGAAAATTATGTTCTGAATTCGCTGTTCGCAACCCCGCTTTTGTGAAAAAAAAAATTGTTCTAAACTCGCTATTTGTAACCACGATTTTATTTGAACTCGTTTTTCCAAACCACGATTTTAGCAAAAATTTTTTGTTCTGAACTCGCTTTTTCTAACCACGAGTTTTGGGCAAATTTTTTTCCATTAAGTGAACTCGTGGTTTACAACCACGATTTTAAAACTTGTATATAATCTCCCCCAGCCCCATGTTTTGCATTCACGCTTACTCCTCCTCTGTCGAAGCTCCCTCTGCTGTCTCTCTCTCACTCTTACTCCTCTCTCTGTCACTGTGCTCCCTGCTCTCTCTCTCTCTGTCGAGCTCCCTCTACTTCAGTACCGTCTCTTTCTCGTTAGTATGGCTTCTATCATCTACTTTACATATTTGTGAATATATTTGTGTTTGTGAAAATGTGAATAAATTAGGGTTAGGGTTCATGAATGTGGGGTTAGGGTTGGGGTTTATGTGAATAAAATGTGAATAAATTAGGGTTAGGGTTCATGAATGTGGGGTTTGGGTTAGGGTTTATATTTGTGAATAAAATGTTGTGAAATCAGAAATAATAAATTAGGGTTAGGGTTTATATTTGTGAAATTTTAACTATAGATAATTTGTTGAATGTGAATGTTGAATGTGTTGAATTTTAATTATAGAGAATTTGTTGAATTTGTTGAATGTGTTTAATTATAGATAATTTGTTGAATTTTAATTATAGATAATCTGTTAAATGTGAAATCTTTTGCTATAGATAATTTGTTGAATGTGTTTAATTATACATAATTTGTTGAATTTTAATGCTGTTAATTAATTACATAAGAAAGAGAAACGTTAATTTGGCTGTAAAAATTATTATTAATTAGGTGACGTGGAGTAGTAATAACTTAAAATTAATAGAGTAACAAAAATATTTTTGTTCTAAATTTCAATTTTTTAAGTAAGAACAAGAAATTGAAAAGTAAGGAACAAAATTTGTGATAAGAAATTGCTATGGAAGTTTTTTCGTCATTTTGGCCAGGAACAAATATATATAGGGATATGGCAAAATAGAAAAGTCAGATAATTGAATTTTATGTCGGTGTAGGCCTTCTTTCGTTTTCTTGTTAAATTTTTTTAAAGAGTGATTGTGATTGTTAATATTTTGTATGGGTGACCCTTTAAGTAGTACACTAAAATTTGTTTTAAAGAAAGAAAAATTTAAAATATGCCATTGATGCCACATGCCCCTACGATAAGAAAAATTGGTTTGACTAAATTTATGCACTAAATTCAAATCTAATCGTGGTTAAATATAAAAAGTATAGTTTACTTGAATTTCATGCCCCATTTAGGGTTAAATTTCATTTTCGAGTTTTTCCTCCTTAAATTTCATGACATTCCCTTTTATAAATTTGATATAAATAAATGACTTTTTAGAAGTGATCCACAAAAAAATTGATATAAACATTAGAGGTCGAATAATTTGATCCTTTTTTTTTTTTTTAATTTTTTTTATGTGGTTAAATGGGTGAGGAATAGGTATATGGCAAGGAACGATGCGGCGCTAACCATGGGTGAGGGAAGAAAGGGCAACGATAGGGAGAGACGTCGCTGAACATGATGCTTACAAGAGACAAAACCATTACCTTTTTTCTTCAATGCAATCTAAACCCTTGACAAAATGATGAAGTGGCAACATCTAATTTACAAGACTGGGCAATCCAATTTCTTAGTAAACTGTAGAAAAGCCACTCTCTTGTTATAATAGCAGATATATGCATTTTCATTCAAATGTGGCAATGCTTTATGCTTGTTGTTTCATTCAAATCCAATTATAAGAGGGTATTTTCAAAACAGAAGAAAAGTAGTAGAATTATGAAAAAAATAATCATATTATGATGTTTGAAGGTGTTTGAATTCTGGAAGATGTTTGGTTGTTCGTGTTGTATAAAATATGTATTTAAATAAAAAGAACAAATTCATATTTAATTAAATTGAAATTACAGAATAAGAAATCATGGGACTAAATCATACTGAATATTATAACTTGATGAACAGAAATATATAACAAAATAAAATACTGAAAGAAGAAATGGAAGCAAACTGAAGCCTGTGCCATACCATAGTCTCCTTGAAATAGATTCGCCACCTCATCGCGGATACTAGAGATATGCTCACGTCTGTCTCCCAGGATACGACGGTTAAAACCCGTTAAGTCAGAAGCACCTTATGTTTAGCTTCGGGGAATTGACAATGGAAGCACTTTCTCACATATGAAGGATTATATGATAGAAGTAGACTAACTATAATGCTAGAGAGCAAAAAATTCTATGTTCAAAACCAAAGAAGATTGTCTGCTTTTATACACAATGGGGGAGAGATGCGGAGTCTTCTAGCAGCAAATGCAAACTTAAATTCTGCAAAACTGAAGAACTAAATGCACTAAAACAGATGGGAAATAAGTGTGTAAGTTACACACTCTATATACACATATTTGTCTATCAATTCGGCCCAATCCAAACCTAACCCATTCCAACAAGCCTCAAGCCAAAGTCCCATGATCTAAGATCTAAGATCCACGACCCATAGACCCGCCCCAGCCCAGTCCAATCCAGGTGTAGATGCCCCATTTTTGACAGCCCTTAAGACTTGGGCGTTGCCAATTGATCACCCGATGATGAATGTATACATTGGACAAACGCTTGATTTCCTCAGCAAGAAGCCCCGGTTTTGAGCCTCAAAAGCCTACAAATCTTGCACCACTTTTGGACCAAAACAGTATTTTTCCAAGCCTGACCACTCAGAGGCCGACTGGCCAGAAGTGAGTGGCCGGCCGGCCAGTTGTTCCGGTAAAACAGATATTTTCATGCCAACTATGCCAGTTGTCTCCACAGGTGCATGCACTGCACTAGCTGTCTCTATACTAATATTTCTGAGATAGTAACATATTTTATCGGAAAGTTAGAGACTGGCTGTAGAGTTAGAAAAATATGTTACATCTCTCCATAGGTGCATGCACTACACCAGTTGTCTCTAACCCTAAATGGCTTGAGGGCGAAGGGAAGATCATCTAGTATTACACCACTGTTATTTATTCACTGTCGACAACTCACATCGCTTTGTATAAGAAGCGGATTGAGTGTAGATACATTATAAGAACTGAGAGGGTTAAACATGCTCTTTTGATGGATCATATATGTTTTTTAGACTAGTGTAATTAGATGGGTTTGAGGTATATGAGACACTATTTTTATTTTCGGATTGATGTCTCTACGCTGACTCATTTTTGAATTTCTAGTGTAAAGGTCCCATATGCAGGTGTTTTCAGCAGTTGTACGGTCTATTAGCTAGTATGATCGTGTTTGATAGATAGATTGAGATAAAGTAAGCGTTGTGTCATGCCTGCGCATGTTCGAGTGGGAAATATTGAAAATTGGGTCAAGTTTAAAATTCATACCCGATTGGGTTGCCCATGGTGGCATGACCCAAGACCCATAAAGAGAGACCCAGTCAAAGTGGACTTGGATTAACTTATTCTTGGAATAAGTGTGATTAACCTACTATCTCATCTATTAAGGAGATAGAGTTGTGGGTAGTTATAACACTCCCATATAATATACGTATTATATGGTCAGAGTTAATTTTAACTGTATCTGATTAGTCTCTTGTAGTCTTTTCTATTTTTTTTTCTCTCTCCATAGAAACACAATATAGCTTTTGTATTGTGAATAATGTGGATAATTCTCTAATGGTTCTACTACATTACTGAAAATTATTCGAAAATATTAATAGAGACACGTGATTCACGTACATGGTCTATAGATTCAGTTTGAACGTTAAAAATATGTCCGAATTCATTTATTTCCTCTGTATATTATTTTTTATTTTTCCTACGCTATTTTCCCAGGTCATACAACAGTGATGGTGTCTTTTACCATCATCATGGGTTTCTGAAACCATCAAGACATGTATACCAAAAGATAACTAACGACATAGAAAATTGGAAAGAAAGAGAAATAGCCAATCAATGAAAGATCTCATGCCCTTTTGTTCCAATATTGGTACGAGGAACAGTTGGGTTTTGGCACAGAAGGTCACCAAACCACAACTTTTCCAAACCATACTTTTGTGATTATAAACCTACCCAATATGGTTAGCATGATGTAAACAATCCACAAAGAGTCAAAGTTAAGGGTAGGGGAGTGGCATACTATTTCAAAAGGAGTTAAGCACACTCACTCAACAATGCAAGTTGGAGTTTACCCAAAACATGCTAAAACTCAAGGACATCTTGAATTGAACCATGCTTTGGGTACATTAATTGATGAACAACAGTTATATATCTAGCTACGAGAGGGAATGGGCAAAGTCGCTAAGCGGCTAGAATGATTGAATACAGGCCTAATGTTCTAGGAAAAGGTCGTCTAACCACTAGGCTATCCCCTTAGCAAATTGACCCGTGACCAAATTGGAGTTGCCCATAACAAGCTCCCATTAATAGGAGAAATAATATAAGAAAAACAGTGACACCACGTAATTGAATCACCAATCAATTTATGTACATTTCTCATAATTTTTTTTGGGTACATTTAAGAACTACTGCAATATATCTAGCTAAGAGGATAGGGAAAGGAAAAGTCGCTTAGAGGTTGGTAAGAGGAGCCTCACCAAGCTAGCCCCTTCCTCTCATAAGCTTCTTTCAATTCTAGAAGTCGACCTGTCACTTCTTAATCAGATACACATTATTCTGACCACTCAAAGGATATAAAGTGAACCGAGGCATGAAAAATTGGTACAACTTCAAAGAAGAGACAGCTCCTCCTCTCGAGCCCTAAAATTCTCTCCAATGCTACCAAGGCCAGGCTTCCACTGCCCTTGCTGGTTGTGCTGCAACGACAGCCCCTCATCTTCATTGGACGCTGCCACCTTCTCCGCTCCACCGCCTTTGTCCATATAAAGCCCAATGATCTTCTCAGCCACCTCTGCTTCATCTCTGCTTTCCTCAACAAACTTATCCAATTGAGCCTTTGGTAGCCTCATCTTAACCCGAACAGGGCCCGAACTCTGTCCAGGCTCATCTAATTCGGGCCTGATCGGTCTCATGATCGAAAGATCAGAGACCGATCTCCGGGACAACATGAGGCACTCCAGCCGGTCCTTGGCGGTCATGTGTATACCGTCTGATCGTGTCCTCCTAGGCACTTTTTCCTCGGACAGCTTGGGCAGTTCCACTAGGAAATAAATCTTTTTGGGCTTCAAATGTTGTTGGGGCTCTAATGGCTTGGCTCTGAGGCCGAAGTGCTTGACAGCCTCTGAATCAAGTAAGACATGACCAGGGTAGTCCTTGACTATGTCCGAAGCTGGTACTGGTGTCTTTATCTTGAAGGTTTCTCCATTGATCTTCATCACCTTTGCTTTCTTTCTTCCTCCTCCTATGCTGTTCCCCATGGCTGTTTCTCTCTGCTTCTTTCTCCCTCCCTCCTGATGATGATGATGATATATATAGATGTAGTTTTGTGGGTGTAAAGAACAGTATATGTACACAAATTTTGTTTTCTTTTTTAAATTTCAATGAATATGTCCCAATCATTTACAACTTTTTATATAGCCGTATGGGGACATGTTGAAGTATCCTGTCATGTTAGGAATTGATACGTACGGCTAAATAGTATTGAGACACCAAACATAAATAGGATTAAACAAATAAATAAAATCAAGTATATAAGATTACAAAAAATTGATTTGAAACAGTTATGAACCGACATGAATGTACGGCAACGTGTGAATATGTTGAAATTATAATACTTTCTTTGATTGGAAGATTTAAAGAGTGATTTAGAAAGAAAAATAAAAAAAATAGATAAAATATGAATAAAATATACTTATATTTCACTTACTTTCACACTTTTTCTCTTTCCCTTTTCAAATTCCTTTCTAAATCCATAATACAAAAAGTGGGGATTGTATTTACTTCTCATTTTCTTTTCCCTTATATTTTCTATTTTAAACAAAAAGTAAAATCGTATTTCTCGTTCCTTTTTATTCTTGTCACTAAATCCACCTACCAATTATAGTCTTAGCACTATATTGATTTTTTAATAGAAGT
This sequence comes from Camellia sinensis, assembly GCF_004153795.1. Lineage (NCBI taxonomy): Eukaryota > Viridiplantae > Streptophyta > Magnoliopsida > Ericales > Theaceae > Camellia > Camellia sinensis. Next base: position 842,717 of record NW_021024657.1, on the reverse strand, counting down.
CTCTCTCTCCCAAAACTTAAATCAAGGAAATATTATTCTCATTTACATGAATGATCTACATAAATATACTTTTTAAATTTTTTACAAAATATATATATATATATATACATAAATAATATGACAGAAAAAATAAAAGATAAAAAGATAACTATTATAAGGGATGTCAAATAACCCCATAATTCCATTGTCAATGTCATTCATGTGTTCGCCTTGCTTTGCTTTTCTTATGATTCTTTATTATCTAAAATAATTAAAAATTGTGATCTCAACCTATTTTTTCACTCTTCATTATTCTAGAAAAATAAGTTATCATAGGGGGAAGTGTGGATATCAAATTCCAATCCTGTTTGAAAAAACGGTTATTTTTAAAACACTACAAAAAAATTACTTTTTTGCGACGATAAAATGCCGTCGTAAATACCCAAAACACCGTCTCAAAAGGTTTTTTGCAACGGTAACTGGCCTTTTGCGACGGTAAATAGGGAGTCGCAACAAAGGGGGTTGCAAAAGGGTTTTACCGACAGTATAACGTCGTCGCAAAAAAAGGCGACGGCAAAAATGCTTTTTTGTGACGGAAAAATGCTGTCACCATTAACGCGTGAAAATTTGAGTTTTTTTGAGACGGCACTGTGTTGCCGTCGCTAAAAGGGTTATTTACGACGGCACAAATACCGTCACTAAAGGTTTATTTGAGACAACATTTGATGTTGTCGCTAAAGTACTATTGGTGACGGCAAATAACACCGTCGCTAAAAATCTTTCTTTTCAACCAAATGCCCTATCTTTTGCGACAGCATTACTGCCATCGCAAAAAACCCTGGTTCTGTTTTTCTTTTTGAGACGGTGTGTGTGCTGCCATCTAAAAAAAAAAAAAAAAAAAAAAAACCTGTAATAAAATTATTAAAAATATGAAAATGACATGTATTAAATGAAAAATAACTAAAAAAAAATCAATAATTACATAATAATATAAAAAATCTAGTATATAAATAAAAATTCATCCATAATTAAAATATTCTTCCATTCATAACAATGCATCAGCAAAATTATCCCAATATATAATGTTGCATAATACATACATAATGTTGTTCACAAATCTAAATAACGTAAATTAAAAACAAAAGTTTTCGTCATGATTCTTCTGTGGGTTAATATTTTAATCTTTACGAGCCTGCATTCCACAATAAGTAAACTGCTACTCCAAAAATATCTGAAAATAACAAAATAAAAATAATTAATGACAATATAATTGTGTTAATGTTTTAATTACAGAAAAACATAAAAAATTAACTACTATATTAATAAAAAATTGACAGAATAAGGATTCATACTTTTGTTGCAACCAAAGGTTCTAGGAATATTTATTTATTTATTTTTGACTCACGACTCTAATGGCATTAAAACTGATTGTTTTGAGGAAAGAACATTATGTCCTTACATGTCACAGTTTATAACAATTTCTTTTAACAATGTGAGATATGGGTTGGCAAAAATTAGATCATGAATAGATTGTTTCCCATCTCTGTCTATCTTCTTCGGGTTTGGGTTTTCTTATCTGGTGGATTATTAGGCTAAATCTGTTACATTGATATAGATCCTGAAAGTTCACCCTATTTGATTTGTTTTCTCATCTTTTGACAACTGATCCATTGCACTGTAATTTGTACATTTTGTACAGTATTGCTATTCACATGACAACAACATATTAATTTCAAAAGCATTCATATGCCTGTTCCTGAATTCTTAATTGTCAACAACACAACAAATTTATGAAGAGCCAAAGTTTTGTTTCTGGTGTTTGAAACTTGAACATTATGTTTCATACTAGTGTTTTTTATTTATTTATAAAAAATATAATAATTATATTTGGACTTTGTTTCATTTCAAAATATACATGGAAAACAGGTGATTGCATGCTTCAATATTACTGTTTTCTATTTACTTAGAGCAGATACTGATCATTGGCTTATTTGTGACAGGATAATGTGTTTATAATGTGCTTATTTGGAGTCACGTCTAACCGGCTCTAACTCCCAAACTGAGAACCCTATTGGAGTCCTGTCTTCTCCCATAAGTCTCTCGTGCCTAGGCGGTCGTGTGTGCCAAGTTTCATGCTAAACTGACACCGTTTGGTAATTTTGGAGCGTCAACACCTCGAATTCAAGTTTCTTAAGGAACTAGTTGCCTAGAGTGATATCCGACTCTAACTCCCAAACCAGGAACCCGATTCGAGCCCCGTCTTCTCCCACAAGTCTCTCGTGCCTAGGCGGTCGTGTGTGTCAAGTTTCATGCCAATCCGATCCCGTTTGGTGATTTTGGGGCGTCAACACCTCGAATTCAAGTTTCTTAAAGAACTAGTTTGCCTAGAGTGATATCCAACTCTAACTCCCAAACCGGGAACCCAATTCGAGCCCCATCTTCTCCCACAAGTCTCTAAAGGTAAGATTAGCACGTCTGTCAACGGCTTACGGGCATCAAACGGTCCAACGCACTCTCTGCAACACGACCTAAACCCTACGCGACTTGGGTGACGTCCCACTAACCCTAACCATTAATTAACCTTACATAAGCACAAACCCAAGAATTAATATACACACAATAATGACATAAATAAAAACAAATTAGGACATATATGATCTCATATACCTTTACTGTTGGGGTAGCGGAGGCCTTCTGGCCGCCCAAGCCACCAGATTCTCGGTGATCAGCACTTGGATTCCTTCAAGATTCTGTTCACACCGTGCTAACTGCTCTGTGATGTACGGTTGTGTAAAACGGTCTGGTCAGAGGCTAAGATAATATCTTTTACGATCAAGCCAGAATTGTTGTGCTGATAATGCTAGTTCTAAGAGATTAACAGAGGGCATACATATTAAACACGAATAGCAAACTTTTATTGAGGAAGTAAAATATTTTACAAGAGGGGGTTTGGAAAGAGATTACAAGAGAGGAGATAGTAAAGTTGAAGAAAAACTAGAAATTTCGTGATGCCTCAACAAGGGTGAGGACCTTCCCTTAAATAGACAAAAGAAGATAAGATTACTTTATTACATAAGGACAGGTGGAGATCTTCGATTGCACCGACAGATTACACCTATCTTCTTATCTTCATGGATAGCTGTAGAGGGGAACAAGCTTTATCCCTGATACTGATGGAGCATCTGCTTTCTGAAAAGTTGTTTGTCCTGTTGTGCCGACGCTCTAAAGCTCGGGGCCCTTTCCTTTATTGTTTTTGTCTTGAGCCATCTTGTCCGCAACTGCAGCTGTAAAGGAATCCCAAAAATCACCAAGAGTGGGTTCCGTTTCATCTTCGGATTGAGACTCACCTTCTAACACGTGGTCGGTTGGATCGACCTCTGATTCGGATTGGGTATGACTGGTGCCTGACCTCATGGAAGTGTCATCTTCGGGATTAACAGATTGAAGAAATTGCTCTTTCAGATAATCCATGCTTTTTAAAATTAATTCATTATCTGAAAGGTTTGGAAATTTCTATTTTAATTCCTTCTGCATTTGGACAAAAGGATTGCTAATTGGAGAGGAAGGTGCTGGTAAAGTAGGCTGTTTGACAGAGTCCCAACAGGCCTTGGTATGCTGTTGTATTTTCGGAAGGAGATCCTTAAGATCCATTTTATCCCACCATTTGATAAAATAAATTCATTTTAACCGGGGGATCTTATTCTGGTAGTCACAAGCAAAGTCCCATTTCCAAATCCACGGAATGCTAAATCGGATAGAGAAATGGACTATGGCTTTTCTGATTGATAATTCTCTGTTTTTATTTAAATATGAATAGGCACGGGAATAAGCAACATGCCATTCATCAAATTCTGTTCTTACTGATTCTGGTAAAATGTCAAGAGAAAGTCCGAATTTATCCCACCAAACGAGGAACCAGAAAGGGACATCGGTTTTGAGAACATCGGACGTAATACAGATAAACCAAGAATGGTTCTTGATGGGGTTCTGGTAATAGAATACCTGAGTAAAGGCATCAATATAGTCCCAGTACGAATATTTGGTCTGTTTGTTCCGTAGATCAATATCTCGGGTGGTATGCGGATGGATGCCCCAAGTAGATATGGGCATAATATTACGGATAACCATTTTACTGAATTGGATAGGACTAGCAGTTTTATTGGCGTCATGCAAAGTATGCTTGATCTCAGCAGCACCAGTTTCAACAAGTATCTGTTCGTAAATATACCTGTATTGATCAAAATGAGGGGGTGACTGTTGGGTGGTGAGATAACGGCGTTTAATCTCCCACGGATCTGTCATCCACTGTTCATCAGATGGTTCAATCCAAAGAACAGTTTCGTCAGAAAGACTGTTGGGCGTATACGGATCTTCCGGCCTCAGGAGAACATCCCTTGCCGTTGGATTACTGCTTTGACCTCCTCTAGAGAGGGGTGGATATTCGGATAGATCATAGCGAGGGTTAGAACCCCGACCACGACCTCGACCTCTTTGGCCTCTACTGGTCATTTGCTGATTTCTGCAAATATTCACGGGTTAAGAAGTCAGGCAAAGAGTTAGTTTCTCCTTTAATATATTCAATATCAAAATCAAAATTGGATAAATAACCTTGCCAGCTTACGAATATCTGTTTAGAAACAAGATTTTTAACATCCTGTTTAAATATCTGTCGAGCAGCAGAGCAATCAACTCTGATGATAAAATGCTGGTTTAATAAATCATCCTGGAATTTCATAACACATTTTACAATGGCTAAACATTCCTGTTTAATGGTCGGATAGTTTAAAGCAGCTTGATTCCAATGCCCAGAATGAAAACGTAAAAGTTCTTCTTTCTGAGTTTTGGGATTAAACTGTTTTAAAATACCACCAAATCCTTCATTGGAAGCATCTGTTTCAACTATTTTCTTCCATTCAGGATTAGGTAAATTTAAACAAGGTAGCTGTTGGACTTTAGCTTTAATTTTTTGAACAGCTAAAGTATGTTCTGGAGACCAAGGTGGAGGATTCTTCTTTAACCTGGTATACAAGATGTTAGCATCTGCAGATAAATTCTGGTAATAGTCACGAATATAATTAAGACTACCTAAAAATCTCTGTAATTGAGTTTTGTCTTTAATTTCATCTGGAAATTTAGAGGCAAACTCCATACTTCTGTTAATAGGAATAATACTACCGTTGGAAATATTATGTCCTAAATATCTGATAGTGGTCTGAAATAATTGCATCTTTGGGGCAGATAAAACCAAACCATTTCTGATAATAACATTCTTAAAAATATGAAGATGTTTGACATGCTGGTCAATTGATGAGGAGAAAATTAAAACATCATCAATATAAGAGAGAGTAAATTCTGTAAATGGATTAAAAATATCATTCATGATATGCTGGAATTCTGAAGAAGCATTTTTAAGACCGAATGGCATAACATTCCACTCGTAATGCCCAAAGGGTACTGTAAAAGCTGTCTTATAACGATCCTGTTCTGCAATTTCAACTTGCCAATATCCTGATTTAAGATCAAATTTAGAAAAAATTATAGCATCCTGGAGACGGTCTAAAAGATCCTTTTTGTTCGGAATAGGATAACGAATCCATTTCAATTTATCATTTAACGGTTTATAGTTAATTACAAGGCGAGGAACACCTCGTTCTAACTCTGCATTTTTATTCACATAAAAAGCGGTACAACTCCACGGGGAGTGACTAGGACGGATAAGTTTCTTCATGAGAAGATCTTGAATTTCTGTTTTACACATTTCCATATATTCCTTTTTCATTTGACTAGGGCGAGCTCTAGTTGGAATATATTTTTCATCAAAATCTAGTTCGTATGGCAATGTAACAATGTACTTTTTACGATTCCAAAAAGCATTGGGAACAGTACCACAGACTTCTGATTGAAATTCTTTTTCAATTAATTTAATTTTCTGTTGAAAAGAAGATTGTTGTAATCTTTGTTCTGTTGTCAAAAAAGAAACTTCTTTTTGAATCAAATTTATCTGGTTTTGTTTGACAGAAATTAAATCACGAATCTGATCTAATTCTTTAGTATACGGTTGAGTGATAAATTCAAAATTAACTGTTTTTCCTTGTAATTGGGAATAAATACCTGTTGAATCAATTTTCTGAATAGGCATTAAAAGACAAAGGAAAAGTGTGCCTAAAATGATATTTGTAGCAAGATTTCTGACTAACACAAAAGATGTAGGAAGACAAAGATCTTCATTACAAATATAAGCTTCTGGAATTTTATACCTGATCTGGAGAGAATTTCCACTTGCACTGGTAAGACTTTGGGTAGTTTTTTCAAAATACCTGGTTGGAACTATACCTTCTTGGATACAGTTCATATCGGCTCCGCTATCAACTAAGGCAATGGCATCCTTAATGATAAAATCCGGTTTAATCATAAAAGAGATTTTGATGTACCATTTCTGGAAAGTAACTTGATTAACAAGTAATAAATAAGGGGTTGAGGCTTCAGGTTCTTCCTTGTTAAGATCAAGTTTTTGTTCAGTTTCTTTGGTTTTCTGTTTGGGAATTTGTGTATGGAGATATTTAATATCTTTGATTGCAGCGTCACTAGCAGTTTGCAAGTGTTTGACTTCGGTTTTTAGGACATTAATTTCCATTTTTAAATCCTGAAGAGTAGTTGGTTGTTCCACTACAGATTTAGTTTGAATTCTGTTAATTACTGTTTGAAGATTATAAGAATAGTCTGGGATAGGAGGGGTTTCTGTTATAGCCTGTTGGTGTTCATAACACATTTTTAAATATTTTATTTTTATTTCTAGATCTTGGATCTGGTCTGCAACAGCAAGCATATCCTTTTGTGTATCTGTTAAAACATTGATACTACTGGGTTCTCCTAGATTCAAACCATTCATTTCTACTATGGATTTCCAGTAATTAATTTCTGATATTTGTTCCTGATTGGTACTACAGGGACATGGTTCTTCTGGATCATCTTCATCAGAGGAGGAAGAGTATAACTGGTTAAGCTCATCATCAGAAGGGATTTCATCTTCAGTTGAAATTTCTTCAGCTTCTAAGGCTTGGATTAACTGGTCTTTAATGTCTGGATCAAGGTTTAATTCGTTAACCTTGGATTTAGCTTTAGATCTACATCTATTAGCATAATGTCCTGTTTGGCCACATTTGTAGCATTTAACTTCTGATTTAGATTTTCCTTTTGATTTACCAGTAGATTTCTTTGGATAAAACTTCCTGGTAGGTTTCGGATGGTTAGTCTTTGGATAAGACTTTTTGCTGTAAGTTTTAGAGGTTTTCTTATGAATATTCTTTCTGGTTTTGGCTGGGTATTTAATACCGGGCTCATAGGCAAACTGGTCACAAAATTCTCCCAATTCTTTTCTTCCTGTTAAGTTTTGTTGTTTCATTTGGTACTGGAGTTTAAGGTCATTACATAACGAAAGACCTTCATCGGTAACAATGGACACCAATTGTCCATAAGTGTATTGTTCATAAGGAATAGACATCCGGTCATGGCGATCCCGAAGTTTTTTCCTAACGCGTTCGGCAAAGAAGGTAGGAAGGCCATCAATAAATTTGGCTTTCCAGTGAGTACTGTTAGCATCAGGGCGTTGGGTAACCTTAAGAAGGAAAACATCCTTATACCACCGGAAATGGGTTAAGGATGGACAACGCAAGTTCTGGAGAAGCTCTCGGCCGCGGTCTTGAGAGGAAGTACTGGTACCAATAAAATGATAAATGATTGTCTGAATAAGGGTATAAACAGCATCAGACTGTTGAACCTGTTGGTTGGTAGTCGGATCAAGCTCAAGCTTAATAGCTGTTAAAACTTCAGTTTGTTGTATGGGAGTTATGATATTATCCCACCAACCTTTGAGAATACCGGTAAAGCCATTAATAATAAATTTAGCAATGGCTTGGTCGTTATTACTGTATTGGCGGCAAACGGTAGCATACATCATCATTTGAAATAATTTCTTATAGATGCCAAATTCTGATTCACCATCGATATTCCACTCATAAATGGTTTTACCATGGTAACTATTCTGTTCATTAAGATAGGATTCTTCATAAAGAATATCTGGTGGAGTTGGTCTAGAATAGTAATTTCTGGTATGAGGTAGAAAGGCTGGTTTAGAAGAACTATAATAGTTCATCTTATTAACAGATGATGGTTCTTGGAAATTCAATTGAATTTCCTGAATTTGTATTGGTGATAACATGTCCTGGTCAGGGTTGTTCTCTGCTCGTAGCATGTGGATAGATCCACTGCTAGATTGTTCGGGAGGTCTAGGCGGTTCTGGTGGACGGACATTAAGATTCTGCATTTTCTGTAAAAGAGTGTCCATAAACTCAGTATTAGATGATTTTAACTTAAAATTAGTAATGTCTAAAGATGGTTTAATGGATACTGGATGTAGAGTAGAGACTCCTGTAACTGGTGGAGCTAAGGTTCTATCCTTAAAGGTAGTAACAGCTTCCTCAACACGAGTTAATTGTTTACTGATGGTTTGACAGATAAGATTTGTATAATTATTCTGTCGAGCTAAAGACGATTCAGCCTTGGTAAATTTGGTAGATTGTGCATCAATATAAGCGGTAGCTGATAAGGGTTGTTTGGTAATTTCGCCATTAGGAACAAGTTCTAAGGCTTGTGCTGGTGGATGTAAAGAATGAATAACTTGGCCTTCGACAGTAGTCCAGGCTTTGTACTGGTCCTCAATAACTGTTACTTGTGATTGAGTAGCTATATGATACCATTCCACAAAAGGTATGAGTTTCTGATGTAACTCAAGATGATGATAATATTGAGTTTTATATATGGCTAACTGGTCAGAAGTATGGTTGGAAAAATACCAATTCCTAAATTCTTTATATTGTTCCTGGTTGAACTCCTGGTTTAAAATTTTTCTATTTTCACTACCTGGTGTAAAATCCATTAAATATCAAAATTCATATCACTGGCCGTAGGGCTTTCTGGAGAAGGTGTTGGAACTGGGGGTGCAGTATAAACACCATGAGGAATACGATTTTGAGAAAGACGGATTCCTTGAATTTCTGATGTCATAGGATCTTCTTGTGGATCACTAGGTGGTCTACTAGGAGGCCTAGAAGGTATCTGTTGAAGAATATTTTCTATTTGTCTTCTGGTTGGTTGGTTGTCAACAGATTGACGGCTGGATTCTGGATAGTCCACTTGGTAAGGAGGGACAGATCGGAAACTATTATTAGAAAAACTTCTTGGTGCGGTTCGAAAACTAGCATTAGAAGAATTACTTCTGGTAAGCATGGGTTTCTGGAATTGGAGATACACATGACCTCCTTGAGTCTGGATAACATCGTCGATGTTATGTTGAATCATAGGTTTAGGTGGTACAGCATTAGGTATTTCCCACCTATCTGGAAAAGTTATGTCTTTCCAAGCGATCATCTTGGGGACAGCAACTTGACTACTGTAGAGGTTAGTCTCAATTAAGACTGTTTGACCTGTTTCAGTTTTCTTTTTTACATAAGGATTTAAAGTTGTTAAAGCCTTTATGTAGATTCGGGAATGTACAGAAAAAAATGGAGTACCTGGTTTATAATTATATCCATGAGTGAGAACTCTGAGTTCTAAGACATTGGATAAATTAGCGTCACATAAAGCAACACTAAGATTCGGATAAATATCAAAATAAACTGGTCCATGAGACAAACTTGTCTCAATGGCTCCCATAAGTGAAGCTCGCCAATCAAGGCAGCGTCCATCACGAAGGGTGCACTGGATACTGGTGTTTTGACCAAGAAGGGTCAAAGGTTTAAAAGCAATTTGTACCAATCCTATATGGATGTACTTATAATCTTTCAGAAAGGGGACAAAATCATTAACATGAATTAGTCTAATAATTTCATCATTATTCTGGATGCAAGATGCATGTTCAAATGTCTTGATTATTGTTCTGCTGAGGAATTGGAATTTTCCTTTTCTGTATATGGTATATGGATCTACTGATGGTATGGTCCATTTATCTAGGGCCTGTTTAACATCCTGGTATGCAACTAATTCTGCAGCTTCGGCTAATGAGGAAACAGTATTTCCTACAGTTGTTACTGATTCAGTGCCTGGTATTTCTACAGTATTTTCATTTTGTTCAGACATGGTTGTACGGTGATCATATATGTCTAATTTATTATATTTATATGATTATTATATGTTTATTAAAACTTGGCTCTGATACCATGAAAGGTGCTCACTAAAGGTAAGATTAGCTTAGCACGTCTGTCAACGACTTACGGGCATCAAACGGTCAAACGCACTCTCTGCAACACGACCTAAACCCTACGCGACTTGGGTGACGTCCCACTAACCCTAACCATTAATTAACCTTACATAAGCACAAACCCAAGAATTAATATACACACAATAATGACATAAATAAAACAAATTAGGACATATATGATCTCATATACCTTTACTGTTGGGGTGGCGGAGGCCTTCTGGCCGCCCAAGTCTCTCATGCCTAAGCGGCTGTGTGTGCCAAGTTTCATGCCAATCCGACCCCATTTGGTGATTTTGGGGCATCAACACCTCCAATTCAAGCTTCTTAAGGAACTAGTTTGCTTAGAGTGATATCCGACTCTATCTCCCAAACCGGAACCCGATTCAAGTCCCGTCTTCTCCCACAAGCTCTCGTGCCTAGGCGGTCATGTGTGCCAAGTTTTGTGTTAAACCGACGCCATTTGGTGATTTTGGGGCATCAACACCTCAAATTCAAGTTTCTTAAAGAACTAGTTAGCCTAGACCGAAATCCGGCTCTAACTCCCAAATCGGGAACCCGATTCGAGCCCCGTCTTCTCCCACAAGTCTTTCGTGCTTAGGCGGTCGTGTGTGCCAAGTTTCGTGCTAAACCGACGTCGTTTGGTGATTTTGGGGTGTCAACACCTCGAATTCAAGTTTCTTAAGAAACTAATTTGCCTAAAGTGAAATCTGGCTCTAACTCTCAATCCGGGAACCCGATTTGAGTCCCATCTTCTCCCACAAGTCTCTTGTGCCTAGGCGGTCGTATGTGCCAAGTTTCGTGCTAAACCAACACCGTTTGGTGATTTTGGGGCGTCAATACCTCAAATTCAGGTTTCTTGAGGAACTAGTTTGCCTAGAGTGAAATCCGGTTCTAACTTCCAAACCGGGAACCCGATTCGAGCCCTGTCTTCTCCCATAAGTCTCTCGTGCCTAGGCGGTCGTGTGTATCAAGTTTCGTGTCAATCCGAACCCGTTTGGTGATTTTGGGGCGTCAACACCTCGAATTCAAGTTTCTTAAGGAACTAGTTTGCCTAAAGTGAAATCTGGCTCTAACTCTCAAACTGGGTCACATCTATTGTCTAATCCTTCCCCAACAGTAGTGCCAAGCAAAGAAAAGTTATTCAAGCCCAGATCAACAGTTCAACCAAAGTTTCATAGCAAAACCCTTGAAATTTGTTATGTTATTTAGACAACAAGACATGGCGGGTATCTATGTTCATTCAGCATATGAAGCAGCCAAACATTTAAAGCATGAACAACAAACTCGTACATCTTGAATCACTAATGAACTTTATTGAAGTTATTCTACCAGATATCTTTGCATGCTTTAGTATTTCAATTAGAAAATTATAGCAGAAGTGCTACTTCAAAAAGAAGGCCAGCTCACTAGTGTGAAAATTCAAATCATCGCACAACATATCAAATAATATCTACTACATCCAAAGAAGGCCAACTCACTTGTGGGTAAAGATCACAGGTCCCCAACTCTTTCACTACCAAAGGTAATCTTTCTCTACCAATAACTTGAGAAGAAAAAAGCACAGTGAATTTTAATATCACCTTGAGCAGAAATCATTGTAGTTTTATTCAGAAAAAGATGAGAACAAAATTGAATCAAACCTCATAATCTGCACCAACACTCCTAATATTAACAGTCTGAATTTCATTGTGCTTAGCCCATATGATTTTTCCACTATTGTCCATACTAGCTACAGGTTCCTCTCGACCAATTTTTACCATAATGGTTCCTTCATCATAACCAATTACAACCCTGTCCAAAGAATACAACGGCAACAGAAAACGAAGTTACAGAAAGAAAAGTGTTAAACAGATTCAAGGATACATTCAACAAATTTAGCAAGAGTAGTTAAATTTTCTTCCTTGAAATTGCAATATTCTATTCAATAAAAGCAATAACTCAATTCAACCACAACTACTTCCAACTTTAATTATTGGTTAATTAGACAATTTAAGCATGGCTTCTTTCCATCCCTTCATGCCTTAAATCCCAGACTCTGACATCCAAAGGATAACCACATTAAAGTTTGTGAACAAAACAAGCTCACGAATCTACTAGTAAGGAATCTGAACCAGTAATTATAATGGGAAGTTCAGGGTGAAACTGAACAGTTGAAACGTTGTGGGTGTGCCCGTCTAGTGTCTGGACACAACTTTTGGTTTGATAGTCCCACACCTGTTTTCATAGAATATAGCCAAAAATATTTTCACATTGTACACGTACATGAACCCAACAAGGAAGAAGAAGAAAAAGGAAAACAGGCAGCAAACCTTTGCATTATGATCATCAGAACCAGTTATCAGATAAGGCTTATCGCCACCTGTGAAGTAATCAACACAATTTACCCCTTTCAAATGGGCATCCAATGTAAAATTTGGGCCAGGAGAGCCAAGATTCCAAATCTGAAAAAAGAAGAAAGGGAAAACAAAAACAAATTTATCAATGTGTGCATGTGCTTTATACCAAATTATATTAAATTGTAGTTAACAAGTTAGTAATAGACAATCCAATTCATACCTTTATAGTGCAATCAAGAGATGCACTTGCAAATGTGTTGGTGTCTTTCGGATTAAATGTCACTTGCATAACATAATGAGAATGACCCTAAAAAATTTGAGTACACGCCCAGTCCTTCTCTCAATCCCAAAGCTTTATAAGCATGTCATCAGACGATGACAGCACATATGGAAGCGTAGGATGAACAGCCACACACCTAATATAATCCGTGTGCGCCTCAAATACTTTGACCTTATCCATTGTATTGTAGTTGTAAACACGAATATACATGTCATCAGCACCAGCAACAACCCATTGTTTGCGCGCAATGAACTTTGCGGATCGAACTGCAAACCCATAGAGAAGATGAGAAACATAGGGACGTATCCCGGTGTTTCGGAATGGCTCAAGCATTGGAACGTATTCCAAATGCTCTTAATCGAAAAGGGAGAAACATAGGGACGTATCCCGGTGTTTCAAAAAGAAGGAGAAACATGGGGACGTATCCCGGTGTTTCAAAAAGAAGGAGAAACATGGGGATGTATCCCGGTGTTTCGGAATGGCTCAAGCATTGGAACGTATTCCAAATGCTCTTAATCGAAAAGGGAGAAACATAGGGACGTATCCCGGTGTTTCAAAAAGAAGGAGAAACATGGGGACGTATCCCGGTGTTTCAAAAAGAAGGAGAAACATGGGGATGTATCCCGGTGTTTCGGAATGGCTCAAGCATTGGAACGTATTCCAAATGCTCTTAATCGAAAAGGGAGAAACATAGGGACGTATCCCGGTGTTTCAAAAAGAAGGAGAAACATGGGGACGTATCCCGGTGTTTCAAAAAGAAGGAGAAACATGGGGATGTATCCCGGTGTTTCGGAATGGCTCAAGCATTGGAACGTATTCCAAATGCTCTTAATCGAAAAGGGAGAAACATAGGGACGTATCCCGGTGTTTCAAAAAGAAGGAGAAACATGGGGACGTATCCCGGTGTTTCAAAAAGAAGGAGAAACATGGGGATGTATCCCGGTGTTTCGGAATGGCTCAAGCATTGGAACGTATTCCAAATGCTCTTAATCGAAAAGGGAGAAACATAGGGACGTATCCCGGTGTTTCAAAAAGAAGGAGAAACATGGGGACGTATCCCGGTGTTTCAAAAAGAAGGAGAAACATGGGGATGTATCCCGGTGTTTCGGAATGGCTCAAGCATTGGAACGTATTCCAAATGCTCTTAATCGAAAAGGGAGAAACATAGGGACGTATCCCGGTGTTTCAAAAAGAAGGAGAAACATGGGGACGTATCCCGGTGTTTCAAAAAGAAGGAGAAACATGGGGATGTATCCCGGTGTTTCGGAATGGCTCAAGCATTGGAACGTATTCCAAATGCTTTTAACCAAAGAGGGAGAAACACAGGGACATATCCCGGTGTTTCGGAAATGAGCATGCATAACAATGCAAGCTAAGATTAATTCCAAACATGCTAAAATCGTGTAAGGAAAGGAACACTCTAACCACGCTGAAAACGTGAGAAGAGGACCGAAAACAACCGCCCAGGTGCACACACAACGCAACCTGAGAAAGCCCAGGAGGGCAACGATCCTAAATGCTGCTCAGCGTAAAAGGATTAACGATACAAGATAACACAAGATACAGATAAATGCAATAAGTGCGATGATAAGATGCATGTTACAAGCAATGTAGAGCATGATGTTTAGGGAATGCAATAAACAAACAAAGCGGCACTTTAGAAAGCACCTCATGGAATGAGTGGCGGTAAACCGCTCTATTCTGACGGGGAATGGTCCTCAAGGAGAGCACTTCTGATTGCCATCCTGGCTCTGAAACAATCAACACAGTATTCTGTTCACTTTGAACTTACAGTTCGTATGACACACTGCTCATTCCGAACACACAGCTCATAACATGGTACTCGGTTTATTTTGAACATACAGCTCATAACACAGTACTCCGTTTATTCTGAACACACAGCACGTAACGGCACACTGCTCATTCTGAACACACAGCACGTAATAGCACACTGCTCATTCTGAACACACAGCTCATTCTGGACGGACGGGATGCAATGACGGAACTTGCAGAAGTTGAAACACACTCAGATGCTCCGAATTTTCCCTCATTTCTTTTGCTTTGCAGTCTGGAATCTATATAGCTTTAGATAGGTCCTTGCTCTACTGTTCTTTCTCATGTGACCTGGGTCCCTACAGTTTTATGAAAGAACAAATCCTGTTTTGCACAAATGTGGAGAATGGCACAGTACTCTGGGCACAAAACGATTTATTTTTGAAATTGAAATGAGAAAAGAGTTCTCAACCAGGTATTGAGCCTACAACTGATCACGGCCAAAACGACTCAACAACGAAAAACAAAGGAGAACAACCTAAACACAACTCAACAAAGGAAAGACAAGGTAAAACAACCTAAATACATCTATTGACACTCAAACGACTCAAAACAAGAATCGAAACAAACAAAAACACGCAAACACAACACTCAGCTGTGTTATAAAGACAAGAGACCTCTCAGTGCACGAGGAGCCAGTTTCTCTGCGTATTGTTTTCCACCATTTCTCATTTGTGATTCTCACATCACTCGGCCCTCAAGCTCTGTTTTTCTAAAAAAAGCCATTTTCCTCACTTTTTCTCTCAGGGCACATCTCTCTATTATTTAATCTCTCATTTTTTATCCCTCCCCAGGGTGGTTGATAGATAAACAGGAAGTTCCGGGCTCTTGCCCCTAGCATTCTACTAGATTCTCTTCTTCTGCTCACAACAGTGAACTTTCCCGCAGAGGGGTTGCGCTACAACTGGGTGTGTAGCAAATCTGCAGCTGACATCGGTTGACGATGTTCTGCTAGGGGGTTTAGACATGATCAAATGTGTCCAGACGAGGGAGTGGAATATCTTGATCCATTCCAGTTCATGCTTCGCACTTGGCTTGATACCTCGTTGCTTGGAGGATGTTGAGAGCTTTCAGCCCTTTGTTGTTAGCTTCAGTGGTACCCTTTTCCGGCAGGTAGAGTGCCCTTTTTTGGCAAGTATGTCGACAACGGGGAAAAGACAGAACACTTGACTCAACTGTGCCCCTAGTTCATTATTTTGACCATTTTTGTTTTTACTTTCTACTAAAACAATTTTGACCAATATGAGGGTTAGATTAACACACTTGTTCGATTTTCTGATTTCAAATCATGCAAGTCAGGTTATGAACACTGAAAATTTTCATTTTTTGGGTCCAAGAAATGGTCCAGTTTTGAAAAATGGAATACTTTTCGAGAAAATTAGTTAACCTCAGTAAAAATTCTCAAAAACTATTTTTGCAAACGGCCGCTGCTCAACGAGCACGGAACCTACTCTCGAGATGCACAACCTCAGATCCGAAGGAGAATTGCCCCTTGTCTGAACGGCACTGCATGGAAATAGAAAGTTGCCCTTTGTTTGAATGGCACCGCAGTGCACAGGCAACGGAAAGTTGCCCCTTGTTTGAATAGCACCGCAGCACACTGTAACCAGTTTTCAAGGTGGCGGTCACAATCGAACTCTCGGATACAGAGAAGACAACGATGATCAGAACCATCACATGGACACAGTCGAATTTGAAGTATTTTATGGCTGGACTTCAGAATGAAGTTGCCTACGTATCTCAAAGGTGGGAATCAAGCCTTACGTAGTTCGGGGTTAAGGACACTCGGGTATTAACCTCTCCTTTTATGCTCTAACTTTTGCCAAGGCTGCCCTTTTTGGGTTTTCAACCTTGCGAGCTTTGTTCTTCTTTTCTTTTTAATTCTTTTCATTTCTCTTTTTCTTTTTTTCTTTTTCATCTTTTCTTTTCATTTTCTTCATTTTTCTTCTTTTCTTATTTTCTTTTTTTTTTGCATTTTTATTTTTTTATTCTTTTTCTTGCTCTAACTTTTGCCTGGGTCGCCCTTCTGGGTTTTCGGTCCAGCGAGCCTCTCAAGGGTAAAAGTGTAGCTTTGTCCATGTCAAATGGTTTTAAGATCC